>CM031542.1:5384212-5511252 GCA_018361395.1 Boechera stricta
TGCAAATCTCTAACATCAGTTCAGTCAAGCATTTTATCAAACACCWTCTGAGTGGAAAAACACCTAAGTTCTAATCTCAATTGATCAGAGAGAAATTAGCATTAAGAACACTGATTTMGAAGGGAAATCAAACAATCTACACTTAAACCACCTAAGAGACTAAGATTCCACACCTAATCTAACCCATCCTCAAGAACCCTAATGACTACTCAGAACACATGAAGAAGAACATAATCATAAACCCAGAAATCAAAATAACTTGCATAAGTAGAGAGATAAAGAAGAGAAAAGATAGAATAGGAATATTCAAACACAAATACTCAGTAGAATCAAAGATACAGGATCCAAGAAGCAAGAACAGATGAAGAACACTTGAAAAACTCGAAAATTAGGTTCAAAACTAAAACTTAGAAGTCTTAATCCAACATTAGGTATTTATACTAAGTCCTAAAAACCCTAAAACTTCATGGGCAAAATGGTAAATAAGTGCAGGATAAGGTCCAGCTCGAGCCTGTCTTGGTCGAGTGGTGTGCTCGAGCTGGTGAAATCAAGATTGCATTTTTATGTGTTGAGCTCGACCCTCCTACTCGATCGTATGGGCTCGAGCTAGACCCGAGAATTCCAAGAGTCCTCTTTTATCTTAAGCTCGATCATGGAGCTCGAGCTGGGGGCTCGAGCTCGGCCAAAATTCTCCAAGACGCCGTCTTTCGCCTCAGCTCGACCCCTTGGCTCRAGCATARGTGCTCGAGTCTGCTTCTGCACCATCTCCTGCCTTAGCTCGACTCCTTGGCTCGAGCATACGTGCTCGAGTCAGATGTCCTAGACGGCTTCGAGTCTGACTTCTCCAAAATCGCCTGAAAGTACCTGTAACAAGCCAAATATGCAAGATGTATGCAAATCTAATGCAAAACACTCTAAGTATGCAAAACTAGGAATAAATGACAAGAACATGTTAAATAACAGGTCTAAATGTATGAATTATGTCAGCTAAAACGATGCAAAATGCAAACATATCAACTCCCCCAAACTTAGTCTTTGCTTGCCCTCAAGCAAACAAAAGAATAAGAATGGAGAAGAGGTTTGAAAGTGGGGACTCAGACCCAAAACTTGCAGATTGTAGCAGATGATCTCAATGTCCAAGTTACCAATTCTAGAATGCAAAGTTTATGAATTCTACTTAAAAACGTTAGCCATACTCTTCACAGCACAAGTTCAATCAAATCTCAACCTAGACATGCATTCAAATCTATCATTCCCCTTAACATTCATTTAAACAGAAACCATGAATCAAGCTATGCACATTCAATGAACTCATTTGGCTAAAGGTAAGGTCAAGAGACAAAGATGGTCCCTTCTGTATGGTTTTGTCATTTCAGAACAGGGATCTCTCGATGAAAAGGAATGAGCTTTAATAGAATGCTAAAGGTAAGAACTAACCTATGCATACAAGAATAGACTCCCATCTACCCAGTCCTACACAAGTGTTCTTAACCTTCAAGTCTAAACCCAGAAAGTCATCCTAATTCTACCCTTGGCCCTTAGGCTTCCCTTTTGATATCTTGGATCAGTTTCATCTTTTCTTTTTGTTTTTTGGTTCTAGGAGGGGTTATACACATATACATCTAGCAGATTGGGGGTTTTTCTTTACTAGCTTAGGCGTTTTTAATATTTTTCAGACTCTTGAGCTTTCTGCCTTTTCTTTTCTTTTACTATGCACATCCCCTAATCCTTTACTAGATACTTAAACATTCAGATCATTCCCCTCCTAAGAACTCTTAACCTTTTTCTTTCATCTTTCTCCAAGTTTTCTTTCTTTCTTTTCACAGAACCAAACCCTATACCCAATGATCAAGATCCCACCTAGTCCTATCTGATTCAAAAATTGCAAACCAGAACTACATGAGAATCTATCCTTGTCGGCTCAAACCTAACACTTTCTACCAAGCTCATTCCAGAAAAAGGCCTCACACACTCAGCAAATCGATGTAAGGGCTTGAAAGAAGGCTAGGTTAAAGGTATGGTAAAACTGTTCTAACAATGAGAATCAGCTACTTGGATTAGCAAAGAGTGGTATAAACAGATGAAAGAGAATCCAAGTATGTATATGGTATCCATGAGTTCAGATTCAATGCATAGACATGATAATTATAAGTCAAATTCAGGTTCAAATAGATAGGGAATAACAGAAAATCACAGCATGCTTCAGTTAAGACTTAATCTAGTTGTGCATTCAAAGCATGGTTCAGTCTTACTTCAAGCTCAATAACAAAGCATTAAACAATTAGAAACGAGGGCATTGAAATCATATAGTTGAATCAGCAAGTTTACAAGGTTTAAATCATCATAATCCCTTGTGCATATGCAACAGCCCTATATGAAACAATCTAGACTCAATCCTAATATGCAGATGCAATACTACATGAACACTTTGTTTTTAAAAAATTTTCAAAATTTTTCAATTTTTTTGGTTTTTCTATGCCATAGATGCAGACTCAAGAATGCACAAAATCAAAATAAGAACAGAGAAAACACATTAAACAAATCTTAACCCTTCCCCCCAAACTTAAATTACACAGTCCCTTGTGTAATAAAAATTTGGAAAGAAAGATTAAGAAACAACAGAAATCATGAAAATGATGCAACTAATATATACATGAATTGACGGAACAGGTACCTCAAGGCTTGGAGAAGAAGGAGGAGATTTAGTCCTCCATGCTCTCACGCGTATAGGCTGACTCGAGCTGGGTGTGCTTGATATATCATGGATTTTACCCATTTTTAGCCATGATATAAGTCGTTTTATCGAGTCTTTCTAGTGCTTTTTCTATCATTTTAGAGTCTTTTCAGGTTTTAGCACGTTTGGGACGAAATTGAAGATTTTGGAGACATTTGGAGCCTTTTGGAGTAAACCGTAAGTACCGTTTGAAGCTGAGTATCGATCGACACCATCCTGGTATCGATCGACACCGATTTGAAGCATGAGTATCGATCGACACCATCCTGGTATCGATCGATACACGCAACCGACGCGGAGATAGATATCCAAGCGACGGAATTCTCGCCAAAAGAAGCCCAATACTTTCCTTATTTACAAAGAGGCCCATGTGTTTTTAGACCTATTTAAGCAAACTCTTAGTCTTGGTTAAGGGACTTTACTTTTCACTATTTATTCTTGACTGACAGAGCTTTTGTAGGGAGACGGATCCAGACTGTTCATCATGAGAAGATCCGAACCCTTGTTTTTATTCTTTTTGTTTAATTTCATGATCTATTCAGTTATGTTATTTGTTTCATCTATCATGTCTTAGCCTCATTTAGTTCAGGATTTTCTCATATGGATTTCTCGATTTATGATAATTGATTTGTTAAATCTGAATGAATAGTTCTTCACCATAGGTTGTTATCAAAGCTATTTCTAACCGATCACTTAGAATATAGAACCTAGATTAATCTATTACAGACATGTGCAATTGAAGTAATGATAAAACCTAACGATTATCTAAGAGATTTGGTTTAATAATTATGAACATATCAAACTTGAATTGATTGCTGGTTTACTGTGTAGGATTTGCAAAGAGATTTGGAATTTTAGACTTTAAACTTAGTTAGTTTCGCAACGTTGGTTAACTATACGTGTTTGAGTTCAAGAACGGCGCTTAATCAATGAACCTTAATTGATTAATTGTTATTTATCATTGATTTCCTGAGAGTTTCCCTGAGCCTAGTTTCCTTCTATACGAATCAACCTAAGTTTAATTCGATCATCTGTTTTCTCGTCCGTCAAAACACTGTTCATTCCGCAAAACACTATTCCGAACCAATTGAACCCGAATTGGTTCCGAAACGATTAATCTTCCGATTAATCAAACCAATAGCAACCCCGTAAATTATAAATCGAGCTCTCCATTATTTCTATCCTCTCAAGAATGCAACACGGTACAAGACTTTTACGACATCCAATAGCAGCTTGTACCGCAAGAAATGTAATAACTTTTATTACAAGAAAACGACTTGGGATACGGATGTTACAAGAAGCCACCCGATGAATACCCACTTGATCAGACCCGAGGTAAGATTCTACACCCTCTTACATTACAATGTACTAACTTGACTTATCTATGTGCTGGTAATCCAGTTTTGAGGGCAAAACCTTTTGATGAAGGAGGGTATGATGCGTTCATCGAATCTAGCACCAACCATGGGAGAGATCATATGGAGCAAAGACAAGCCGATGAGACCAAGGAGAGCAAACCAACACTCAAAAGACCAAACCAAGATCAAGTAAGAAGAAACTCGAACCAAGAACCAATATTGGAGTTCCTCATGTCATGATGAGATGGATAAAGACATCTTCAAGGACTCTACTCTTTTTCTTTCATAGTGGTTTTATCCCAATGGGTTTTCCCGTTAAGGTTTTAACGAGGCAGCAACTTGTTGGTGCCCAAGGCCAACTGGTCCAGCTCAACTACCACTTGGATTACATTCTCATCTCATCTAGAGCACACCTCGAAGTGGAATCAACGAATTATCAGTTAAGATGAAGGAGATATTGATTTTACAAGTCAGCTAAATTCTAACATAGCGGATTTGGACCAATGTGCATTCAACGGAGGATTCCGACCAGATCACGAAGAACCGAGCAACAAGGAGACCTGCTCTGGAATTGTTACTCAAAATGAAAGCTCTGAGAGTTGGAATCAGGTCATGAGCTGCTCAGAATCGGAAGATATGATTTTTACAAGTCAGGTGAATCTGAACTCAACCGGTTTGGACCTACGTGCACTGTTTGGGACATTGAGATCGAACCAGAAGGAATTATGCTGCAAACCGACCTGGTATGGAATCTTGATCCATCAGAAAAACTCCACAAATTAAAATCATACAAAACCAAGATCAGATGTGAAAGTTATTCAAGTTCAAAACAGGAGGATTCTTTCACACTACAACTTTCCTAAACTGGATACGTTCATACTTTGTACATTCAATGAGTTCACACAACAACTCTTTCCCATTCAGTGTGAGCTATAATTGGAGACTCTTCAGACCTTCCAGAAGCTTCCAAGACACCATTCCTTCGCACCCAAGATGTCAAGACTCAAGACACCTCACAACTTGCCTTATTTTGACAGATTTCGCCAATTAAGTGCAATGGCTCCATCTCCTTTAATTTTTGTGATTTTTTTCCTTTGTTAAGGCTTCTAGAACATTAAAAGAGCCTTATTTTTGAGCCTATATTAGCTCAGTTCGTGCCTATTGTAAAAGCCACCCTTGATCATTTGAAAGTAATAAGAAACGTGTTGTTTTCACAAAGTTGTCGATTTCTTTGTGAGTTTTTTCCTTAGATTCTAAGTGTGAGATTCACTTATTGTCTATTGTAGCTGCGAATCAAGAGTGTTGAGTGATGCATTCTCTTGTTCGTCCATTGATTGGGCGAGTCAATCCTTATCCTTCACGCCATATTTCGACTTCACAAGAGGAGCTACGATAGACAATAGTACAAAAGAACTCATGATCCACGCCATTCAATAAGATCGAACAAGTTATTAAATGGCTGCTCTTATAAACTGGAAAAACCCTGACATTCTTATTCCACACAATGCAAAGATGACCAAGATGATGATGTTCATAATTGGTGATGGAGGACCAATCATGACATAAATCTGAGAGAATCGAAGAAATGTGAGATTCCTTGACATGAGTCTCCAAGAAACAACCGAATTGAATGGAGCTTTGATAAAGCAAACGTCGAATTATTGTATCTTTACCCTTTTTATTCAGATCTCGAACATTCCAGAAGAAACCATCCATTAAGTTTTCTTTTTGTTATTACGTTTACGAGTAACACTCGGTGGAGCCTTGTGTTGTGTTGCAATCTGAGAGCGTTTTGAATTCCGAGTGATGGATCGCGAGTTCAAAACTGATTCAAGACTATCTGTTGTAGGATCATGTTCGGTTTTGCCATCTTTTTCATTGATAGGCTGTTCATCATCCTTATCATTAACCCTTCCCGGAACGATTTCATCTACTGCGAGGACATCAAATCGAGTTGCAACCGAAACCTCTTCAGCAGCAAGTTTTATTGGGCTTAAGTTCCTGCCTACCTTTGCTGGAGAAATCCAGCTTGCATCATCCTTATCTGAAATAGAAGAATTACTTCGTAGTTAGAACGTTTGGGTGTTCCACAGCTTGCACCTTTGAATTACCAGACGTATCAGCCATATTCTTAACCAGTTCTGTTTGCTGACTTTACTTAGACAGAGAGATATCCTCACTTCGACGAATCAACCTGTGAGGAGAACCATTGAGAATAACCATATCCTTGGTTTCGTTACCAACAACACAGCCAGGAGTTACACCATTAACCACATGAGCAGCGGAAGAACTCGGAGGAATTTCCACTGATTTAGTAGGTGATTTATCACCCTCAGAGATTGGTTTTGGAGTAATATCTATAGACGGAATCAGAGCTGACGGTGGTGCTGAGGACGGGCACCTGCATGTGTCCCGAAAATGACCTCACTGTTGACAATTGGTACATCTTGGAGGCAGCCATGAGTATTCATATTCGAACTCAACATCGATACCCGTTTTAGATTAAAATCTGAATTCTTTAGGCAGCTCTTTTGTGAGATTCACATTTTCAAAAACCTTTGCTTCATCAAAAACCTTACACAATGTCGTTTGTGGATGTAGCTTTCTCGGTTCTCCAACTTTGCTTAATAGGAAACTAATACCATCCCACGAGAACAGACTTTGCGGAATATTTTTTACCTTAATCCACAAGGGCATTGTCTTCAATTCTGGGATCGGCTCATCACTCACCGGCCCGTATTTCGATACCATCATTAGCTTATCTGCAATGTTCCACATACCACGTCTAAGAACTCTATCCCGTATGATTTAGTCCGAATACGAAATTTAATTGTTGATTCATCAACAACGAAAGCATCAATCATCATGGTTTTATCACCATAAGTCCATATTTTGTTCACAATAATATGGATTTTAGCGATGTGAGGAACCTTTGACGAAAATTTTCCAACAATCAAATCGTCCCATAAAATAATACAGTTTATGAGCAACTGTTCTGGTATCTGTCCCAGTTCAATTCCATCAACTACTGCAATCTCAATTTCATGAGTAGTGAGAGATGTTGGTCTATTTTGAACTACGTACGCATATGACTGGACTGCTTGTGGAGCACCATGGAGGGATCCCTTTACATTGTTAGACACATTTGCCGAGTCCATTTTATTTTTCTTTTCCAGATTGGAACGTTTCGTAAGAAAAATCAAAGTTTACTTTGTATATTTAATTAGTCGACATTTGCCTATAAGTACACGCAATAGCAAGAAACAACAATAGCCATAAAAACATTTATTTTTCATTCTCTTTTGGTGTGAAGAACAAAAATGTGTCCGGTGGAGAACAAATGGGTAAAGGTAAAAATTCATATCTTTCAATCTTCACAAAAAAAAAAATGGGCTTGATTCTTGAAAATACGATTTGTATAATCGGAGAACAGATTAAAAAGTTTTGATTTTTATTATGTTAATCAGGTGGGTCAAAAAGGAGTTGGTCCTGGGGCTAGAAGCTCACACGCGATGACCGTCGTTGGGAACAAAGTTTACTGTTTTGGCGGTGAGCTTAAGCCGACGATTCATATTGACAATGATCTTTACGTTTTCGATCTTGAGACTCAAGAATGGTCTATAGCTCCTGCAACAGGGGAGGCTCCTTTCCCCTGTTTTGGAGTCTCAATGGTCACGATCGGCTCTACGATCTATGTCTACGGTGGCCGCGACGATAAAAGGAGATACAACGGTTTGTATTCTTATGAAACTGTGAGTAATGAGTGGAAATTGTTATCTCCTGTTGAGGAAGGGCTTCCTGGTCGTAGCTATCATTCAATGGCTTGTGATGATCGGAAACTTTATGTCTTTGGTGGGGTTACTGCTAAGGGACGTGTGAATACACTTCACGCTTACGATGTGGTTGATCGGAAGTGGGTTGAGTATCCGGCGGCTGGGGAAGCTTGTAAAGGGAGAGGAGCACCGGGGCTTGTGGTTGTGGAAGGGAAACTTTGGGTTTTGTTTGGGTTTGATGGTAATGAATTGGGTGATATTCATTGTTTTGATCTTGCTAGTGAGCAGTGGACTGCTGTGGAGACCACCGGGGATGTACCGTCGGCGAGAAGCGTGTTTCCGGCGGTTTCTTACGGGAAATACATTGTTATATATGGTGGGGAGGAAGAGCCACATGAGCTGATGCATATGGGAGCTGGGAAGATGTGTGGAGAGGTTTACAAGCTTGATACAGAGACGTTAGTGTGGGAGAGGATTGTGTGTGGGAACGAGGAGGAGAAGCCGAGCCAACGCGGGTGGTGTGCGTTTACGGCAGCGGTTAAGGATGGTGAGGAAGGTCTGTTGGTTCATGGTGGGAATTGTCCGACCAACGAACGGCTTGATGATTTGGTGTTTTGGGGTTTCTCTAATCTTAATGTCAATTAATGAGTTAGTTTGTGTCTTTCGTTTGTAAACTGCTTAATGTGTGTGTGTGTCTTGTTTTAAGGAGTTTATGTGGTGATGATATGTAACTGCTAAGTGTCTGAGTTTAAGGAGCTATGTGGAGAAAATTTGCTACCTATTCCAAATATTTTATCAAGTTTGGTGTTTTGGTAATTTAAGATAAATCTTGTTAGTCTGATTCTCAAAAAGTGTAGGCATCAAATTATTTCATTTGCTCCGTTTATTCAAAGCTCCAGAATTAATAAGACTCTCCCTAATCAAAACTCACTCTAAATTTAATATTGAAGAAATAATAATTAAGTCGATGTCATGAATAAGACTAAAAGCCATAGGAGTCGAGTTGCATGCTCGAAATTATGGCTTATTATAACTATATAAGTTGTGAAAGTGCAAAATTTGACACGAATGTAGCCCACATTTAATGTTGCCTGGATTATAGACCAGATTCAAGTTAACATTGTCCACGTTCATCTCATCCTCCTTCTCATCACTTTTTCTTTATCTTTTACCTTTCAGCTTTTCTTCTCTTGTTTGTTTTTGAAAAAAACTCGCACGTGACCCTAGATAGTCGCATGTGAACAGCTTTTGTTCTCTTGTATATAAGTGGTAACGTGCATCTCCATAGTTTAGTGGTATAACTCTTTAGTTTTATTACTATGGCCATTTAACTAATTATTTCACTAAATGTTTAAGGGAAAATGAAAATATTTTTACTTTTGTATGTGCATAATAAATTTAGAAATAATTATTTTCATAATTTAGATGAGTAGAATTAGATAATTATCTCGAGGTGCATTAACCAAATTATCGTCGAATTCTAATCGAAATAATCGATATCTTCATTAGAAGGTTAATTCATTTTCGGATTTGTTGGTAACTCGAGTATTTACTGGTATATATTTTACGGATGTCCATCTTTTACAAACTAAAAAACTGCATCTCCCTTCTTTCGGATAGGTGAGTATACTCTTGCCTCATGATTTGTTGTCAAAAATCGGAATGAGATTGGGTTGGCATCAGTATATAATTCTGATTGGTTGTGGCTGTATATGTAGGATTTTGGCTGTATCATTTTATCAGCTGATTTTTCTGTTATATCTTTAGAATTTTGGCTATTGAACCAACTTTACATAATTCTCCAAAACCTAAAACTTATGACTATAGGTTTGAAAAAAATATGTGAAGCATAATTGCTGTGAATTTAGAAATGTAAATTAAAATATGATTGCAGAAAGATTGTAAAAGTACAACCAATCAAAGCCAATATTGAATTATCTATTAATTCTGTATGGCAACTCTACGTGGTGATGCGCGGGGAAGAGAGAGATTATTTGCGACACCCTATACAGATTTACAGAAGCTACAGGATATCTACGCGCGGCGGGAATACTAAACATGCATAAATCTTAAGTAAACAAGTTCATCGAACAAACAAGCTCTGCGAAATAAATCAACAATAAAATGTTTCATCAAGAAAGATTTTAACCTCACGCAGAGCAACACATATACCTTAAGCCTTACTAACAAGCACACCAACAAGTCCAGAATATTAACAACAAAAAATACAAACATATTTTAACAAATATATGCAGTGAACTGCCTAAATCATCCTCTTCCTTCATTCCAATTAACTCTAAGCATTTCTCTTACCTACAAAAAGAAGATTTTTTTAAGGATCGATCGACCCCTTTTTGGTGATCGGCCGATCTCAACTACCAAATTAACCCGATCGATCTCGACTCAAAATTACCTGCTAGATCGATCGATTCACCTGGATCGGTCGATCCTAACACTCTAAAACTGACCGATTTTCTGGCTAAAACGACCTACGTGATCATTGTCCGACTCGGATCGGCCGATCCCTAAGCCACTTTACCCCGAAAAACTTTCTGCCAAAAAAGATTACTGATCGATCCTGCCTGTGATCTAGATCCTTCCTCGCTCGCAACCCAATAATAACAACAACACAAGACAACCACATATTTTAGACATTACTTAAACATTCAAAACCATCTTGGCGCATACTTCTGCGAAAGTTGAAAGCAACATCGATCTCAAGCCGAAAACATATGAACATAAGAATCAAAACCAAAACCTTGACGAGATCATCCCCTTCTCCGGCCTTGGTTCCACGGCGCACAACTAAGTCTTTCCTTTGTCTTTACCTGCGCAAAAGAGCGCGTAAGATCAATGCTTAGGTGGCGGTCCTCCCGTCCCACATGACAATCACATCTGATCCACAAGCTGCATTGACATGCGTCGACGCAAGCAAGTATTTTATGATAGAGCTCTATCGTCACACACACATCACATAACTTGGACTAGCCATAAATCACACCCATATGGACAAGCCACATCACACATCAATCACGAAAAGACTAATGATTATATGTTATACGGTCACGCCTCACCTTGATTACGGTTGAAGCGAAGAACACTCTTTTGACGGTTTCCAAGCCTTAAGCTTACTCCTTCTTTGGACACACAACACAACACCAAGATCTCACAAACCTCCTGCCAAGAGATCATCAACACACTCTCAAAGACTGATTACAAGCTCCCCGACTCAAGAGCTAACTTCAGCAAATTCCGATTCCTTTCCCAAAACAGGGCTTTACTTAACCAACCATATCTCTTGCCCTAGATCATATTTTGTAAATTCCTTCGGTGAACTTGAAGATCGAAGTCTCAACAACCTATCTACCAAATTTCAGCCCAAACAAACAAGAATTGAGTGCCCAAACACTCCATCAAACTCGTCCCGTCGCTGGCCGAAAACAGGGTAGTCTAGGGAGAAATATCATATCTCCCAAACCACTTAACATAATCCCACGAAATTTGGTAGACAACTAGGCAAGATGGCGAACTCCCACAAAAGCTTAGCTCAAACCGAGCTCTCTTGATATCCCGATCGGACCTCACAAGTCTCCCCAAAAACTCTGTTTTCTCCAAATTCTTCTCTTCTCTCTCTTCTCCTTCTCCTTCTTTTCCTTCTTCTTCTTCCCTTTCTTTCTCTCCTTTTCTCTCTCTCTTTTCCTCTAGATTTTTCTTTCTCTCCATGAACAAAAGAAGCTTGAATATAGAAGAGAGAAGAGAGAGATACATATACATGTATGTATATGTAATTGTTGTTTAATTAGATTAAAAGCCGGAAATTACTAAACCTTGACCATTAATTCTTTAACTTTTCGCTCGGTTTGAGCGGAATTACGCAATTCCGCTCAAGCAGAACCTCTCGGGATTCTCCAGCGATCACTCCTTTGATCATTTCACCTCATTTCCATACAGAGGCTTCGGTATTGTTCCGTACTTGGTTGATAACATCCCAGGGTCTAACATCACAAGATCTACGTGGTCGCACGGCTAACCAGTCGAAATCGAATTATCCCAGTTCGAGCGAGTTAAGCGTCCACGATAGCATATTAGAATCCAATAACACGGACCTAATACTACTAAGTCCCGTGAGAATATCACCGGTATCTCACCTACGGTTTACCGTTTATCAGGATTAAATCACCCATAATCCTTATGGTAAACCACCGAGATTAAATCACCCTAATCTAACCCACATCATTAGAGTTAAATATCACATAACAATGACCGAGTCATAGGATTAAATACCACATAATCCTAATGATCCCGATCGATAAATTAAATCTCCACGTAATTCATCGACCCACATAGTAGGATCCATTGGCGTAAACCCAAAATCCCGAACCAGGCGGAGCGAATACTTAGTTCATCCGCAACACATGAAATACCACATCATATGGCCCGTCGATACATGAAATACCACGTCATGTACTCGGCTTGATAGATGAAATACCACATGTATTATTATCTCGACTTTTGATAAACACTCATATATATAAATATTTAAAATACAATAATCAGGGTTCACTACAATAACATCAAATACAATACTACTCGAGAGATGGCTAAGGAACACGGATGTTACAATTATCAGCAATTAGATTAGTCCTCAGAATCTCGAGTCTCGGCTTGTTCCTGAACCACTTGGAGAATTTTGCCCTTATCCTCCTTTCCGGTTCCCAGTCTCCTCTTCACAGTCACAATCCCAAAGGATCCTCACCTCGGGAGCTCTCCTCCTCAATGACCCGATTACGATCTAGAATCCTCACGGGCCGCTCGCTCACATCTCGGCTCAGGTGGAAT
Source organism: Boechera stricta (assembly GCA_018361395.1). NCBI lineage: Eukaryota > Viridiplantae > Streptophyta > Magnoliopsida > Brassicales > Brassicaceae > Boechera > Boechera stricta. The sequence continues at coordinate 5,396,917 of CM031542.1, forward strand.
CTCTGTAACTGATCATCCCTATGCAAACATTTCTTCAACTTAGCCACATGAAAAACATCATGAAATGCCTGCGTAGGCGCTGGCAACTCAGCTTTATATGCAACGAGGTCCAACTCGTTCCACCGCGGAGCGGCCCCAGGGCTCGTTGCCCTCGGAGAATGACCTGTTAGAACCCTTGAACATCGCCATCTTAAGATACTTATCCCATGGCGACTCAACTCTCTCTGCGGTTATCCGCATACTTTTCGGCGATCTGAGCTTCCTTCATAATCAACTTGAAGACTTCGGATCTTTTCCGTAATCTCTGCACTACTTGCCAAACATGCCCATTCCCCCACTTGAGTCGCATAATGGCGTCACTGAAAACTACCATCAAAGCCTCATATGGTGCCATCCCATACTTGTCGATAAGCTGTTATTATATGTAAACTACCAAGCTCAGTAGTCAGCCCAATGACCACCGATCCAGCGCACATCCTCATAAATCCTCGAGTACGAATAGTTCTCTCATTGTCGTACGTTTGAGGATGATATCTTTCTATGTGTACCTTAGTACCCATCTTGGAACTCTCGCCAGGAAAACCGATGTGAACTTCTTGTCACGTCGCGATTGATACTGCAGTACGCCCATGTAACCTTATCTCATTGATGTACCTTCTCGCTTGAGCAGCCAATCTTCCTTATAGCTAGAAGTGAGCAGACTTAATCGATCGATCAATAACCCAAATAGCATCTACGCGAGGAATTGGGCTTGACCACAAAGTCCATAGTCACCATATTCCCACTTTCGAGAGAATGGGTAAACTTCTTAACAATAGCAGGGAACGTGCTCGGCACCTTTGACAGTCACACTAGCCACCCACTTGGCTGTCTCTTCATCCCAACCCAATGATAATACCGCTTCAAATCTCGGTACGTCATTAGCGGGATGAATAGAGAATCGACTACAGTGTGCTCCCAGAAAAATATCTCTCTATCCTCATCATTAGGCACACATACTCGACCATGAACCAAAATGGTTCCATTATTAAATCTTATACTCGGATTTCTCATCCTTAGAAGCTTTAATCAAAGCCTCATCTTTCTCTTGTGCCTTGCTCTAAATATCGCACTGTTGGCAACAGCTCAACTCAAGCGAGCGACACAGCTGCAGGTACTAATCATACTCTGACTCCTCGGCGTCCTTCTCTGTACTTGCAGCTACCCGTTTCCTGCTTAAGGCATCAGCGCGAGATTAGCTTTCCGGGTGATAAGTATCTAGATCATAATCACATGGCTCCATCCGTCTCCTCTGTCTCAAGTTGACTCGGCTGAGTGAAAACGTGCTTGAGACTGCTTGCCGTAAACACCTGCACTTTTACCACCATAGATATGATCTCCATATCTTTAAGGCAAACACCACCGCAGCCAACTCTAGATCATGAGTGGTAATTAGCCTCATGCTTCCTCAACTGCCTCAAGCATAAGCAATGACCTTCCCATGCCGCATCAAAACACAATCCAAACCTAACCTCGGGCATCCGTATAAACCACATATGGCTCCTTAGGATCCGAAAGCCAATACTGGGCAACATCTCCTTAAGTCTCGGTAGCTCTCCACACACTTCGAGACCAAACAAAGGAACATCTTTCCTTCAACTTGGCCATGCTGTGCAATACTCAAAACCTTTGAAATCTCCTATAATCCAGCCGAGAAAACTTCTTATCTCCGTAGCATTCTGTCTCGCCATTCGATGGCCTTAATCTTCTGGTCAACGGAAACTCCACTCTCTGAAACCACGTGACCCAAAAATCCGATTTTTCTCCGCCAGCAAACTTTCCTCCAATACCCTTCTCAGGGGATCACCATGCTCATCCGAGCTCTTTGAATACACCAAGATGTCATCAATAAAGATGATAACAAACGCGTCCAAATACTCCCGGAACACATCATTCATCAACCTCATGAAGCATTCCAACCCAAAAGGCATCACTACAAACTCATAATGCCCATACCTCGTCCTGAAAGCTATCTTCTGAATGTCTGACTCCTTAATAGGAATCTGATGGTATCCAGAGGCCAAATCAATCTTCGAGAACCAAGTAGCACCTCTTAACTGATCCAACAACTCGTCGATTCTTGGAAGAGGGTACTTAATCTTTATCGTCACCTGGTTCAATCCCCGATAATCGATACACAATCGAAAGCTCCCGTCTTTCTTCTTCAAAAATAACACGGGTGCTCCCCAGGGTGAGCAACTCGGCCTTATGAAGCCCTTATCCAATAGCTCCTCCAGCTGCTTCTTAAGCTCCGCCATTTCCGCTGGCGCCATCCGGTATGGAGCTCTAGAAATAGGAGCCGCCGTTCCAAATCAATCGTGAAGGATCCGATCTCTGGCGTAATCCTTCAAGCTGAAATACATCCTCCCTCACCACGGAATATTCTAACATGAATCTCCAACCTCCTCGGTATCGAGATAGTCGCGAGATATGCTTCACATCCTCTCTATCATCTTCTCGGCTCAATAGCCAAAATCACCAAAACTTCCCGACATAGTCTTACCTTGATACACCACTCGCCCATGATCATTCTCAAACACCACTGACCTCGATGACAATCTAAATGAGCTTATACTTCCCAAGCCAATCCATTCCCAAAATCACATCATATAACTCCACTGGCCACACAATCAAATCAGCTGGCTTCACTCTCCAGTAATATAACTTCAACCGCCACTAGATCATGAGTCTCGAAAGTCTGACCCAGCCTACTTTCACTTTCTTAAACCATCACAGGCTCGAGCCTCCCCTCTCTTACTACCTCGAGTAACGAAGCAATGAGATGCTCCGAATCAAACAACACGTGAGATGTAACCCTCCCACGTGCTCAAGGTCCCCACATAGCCTATGCATTGAGACACAACAAAACAACCACAACACACAATGGCCACAATAATTAAATAGAAAAGAATTCTAACCAGTGATCGGCTGGTGTTGCTCCTCTCCCACTCAACACTCAAAGAGTACACTCGAGGAGTCACCGCGCCCTTCACGGGTGGAGCTCGAACTCTCTCCGCCTTGCTTCAACTTGGGACATGAAATCTTGATATGCCCCACCTCTTTACAATGGTAAAGTCCTGGTGTCCTTATTAGAGCTACCACTCTATGACCTTTGCCCCCACACTTGTAGATCCAGATTGAGTGCAAGCACTCGAGAAGAGCCTTCCCACTTCCTTTTTGTCCTCCCATGAATGCCTCTTTCCTGAATCGAAGTAAAAGACTTCTTCTTGAACGCTTAAATTCTCCCTATCATACCCTCCTCAATCATGGCCGCCTCTCCACTAACTCGGCCACCGATGCATATGATCTCACAATGCACCTATTCCTCAACTCCAAACGCATTCCCTTAAACCTTCTTACTGGGCCGGTTCGCCCTCAAGACCCCTTCCCGCAAACCTTCAAGCCGGTTGAACTCCACCTCATATTCTCTCACCGACTTGGTTCCTGCGATAATTCTAGGAACTCCGTCTCCAATCCATGGTCTTCATGGAAATATTGAGGTTGAACACCTCACAAAATCCTCCCAAGTATCTGCTCCATTAGTTCTCCTAGCCAACACACTCCTCCACCACAGATCCCCTCTAGGTAATGCACCGCCAAGTCCATCATGTATTCCTCCGACATCTCACCGGAGGAAGTTTCTCTAACCTGACTTCCACTCATCCGCCTCCAACGGCCTAAGACCTCCTGAAGAACTTGGTGCCAAGTCACATATGGTCTAGACCGTGAGATACGGCGGAATTCATGTGGCCTACAACATCTCCCCTAACCTCGATTAACCACTCGTGGCGCTAAGGATGAACTGCCCGGTAACCTCTCTAGATCCGAGCCAACAACCCCAACATCGCACCATTTGATTTGGGACTCCTCTGAGTCTGTATTGGCTCACTTCGCCTGAGCCGCATCGTCAGCCTCCCCATTTCCCGACTCGCAACATCCTCGACCACCACTGTCTTCACCCCTGGGGTCCGCTTGTTCCCTAGGCTCAGCCGGCTCCCGCGCCACTCCTCTTCTACTTCTACCACTTCTAGTACTTCTCACCATATTACAAAAACAACACAGGATTCAATAACCCAAAACTCCATAACACAAACACAAGAGAAGTCTTACCGTGGAACCTTTCCTCGTCAAGAGGATGATCTTTAACCTCAATCATATAACAACAATAAGCAAGAATCACAAGCAAGACTCCCTACACATCCTAGAACCTGCCTCGCCTCGATACCAAAATCAAGGACCTACCCTTTTTTTTTAAAGGATCGATCGATCCTCCCAGATCTCGATCTCAAACTCCACCCGAAATTAACCCGATCGATCGACCAAAATTACCCGCTAGATCGATCGATCTCACCCGGGATCGGTCGATCCTAACCCTTAAAACTGACCGATTTTTCGCTTCAAAACGATCCACAGATCGATCGATCCGACTGATCGGTCGATCCCTAAGCCCCACTTTACCCCGAAAATTTTGGCCAAAAAGATTACTGATGATCGATCTTGCCTCGATCGGCCGATCCCTTCCCTGCTCGCAACCCAATAATAACACAAGGCAAGCCACAATATTTAGACATTACTTAAACATTCAAAACTATCTTAGGCATACCACTACGCATATACCAAGTTCAAAACAACATCCCAATCTCAAGCAAAAACATATGAACATAAGAATCAAAAACCAAAAACCTTCAACCCCGAGATCATCCCTTCTCCTCGACCTTGGTTCCACGCCTCCACAACAAGTCTTTCATTTGTCTTTACCCGCACTAAAAGAGCGCTGCAGATGATAATGCTTAGGCGGTCCTCCCGCCCCCACAGGACAAGTACAAACAATCACAAGACTTACCGCAATCAACATGCAATGCAACAAGCAAGTATTTTATGATAGCCTATCAGAACATCCGTATCCCAAGTCTTTTCCTCGTAATAAAAGTTATTACATTTCGCGCATGCTGCTATGACGCGTAAAGTCGGTACCGTGTTGCATTCCTGAGAGGATAGAAATAATGGGGAGCTCGATTTATAATTTATGGGTTGTTATTGGTTTCATTAATCGGAAGATTATCTTTGGAACCAATTCGGTCAATTGGTTCTAATGTGTTTTCATGGAATGAACAGTTTTGACAAATGTGGGATGAAATGTGATATGGATAATATCGAGCTTGATTAACGCCAAATGGGCGGTGTTTGGGTTGAATCGATCAAAGGATGATCGAAGTAATCTCGGTGGTTCGGTTTAATCGATTAAGCGTAATTCTGATTTATCGAGCGAAAGAAATATTTGAGATGGAGGTGTCTCAAATATTTGAGGTTTAACGGAATCACTAAACCGAGAGAATTAATTGATGGGATTAAGGGAATTGGTTGATTAAAAACCGGTTTAGTGAATTAATTGTGGTTTGGTTTAATTTAATTAAACCAAGATACATATATGCATATGTATCATCTTCTTCTCCACAATTCTAGAGTCTTCTTCTCCCTCTATATATACTCATCCTTGAGCATTTGAGAGAGAGTTCTAGAGAGAGCTAGAGAAAGAGAGAGGAGAAGCAAGAGAAGGAGAGAAAGAAGGAGAAGAAGGAGGAGGAGAAGAGAAAGAGAAAGAGCTTGGAAAAACAGAGTTTTTGAGTTGAGTTGTGAGCTTCGATCGTGGTATCAAGGGGGCTCGTATTGAGCTGAAATTTTGTGGGTAAGTTCTTAAACCTCTTAACTAAGTGTCTACCAAATTTCGTCGAGATAGGTTGAGTAGTTTAGGAGATATGAATTTTCTCCCAAGATTGCTCTGTTTTTGAGCTGTAGCGACGGGCTGACTTTGAGTGATGGTTTGGACACTCAAATCATGCTCTTTTGGGCTGAAACTTGGTAGATATCTTGTTGAGGGTATGAACCAGAGGAATCTCTTAACTATGATCTAGAACAAGAGTTATGGTCGACCTTGTAAACTCTGTTCTTGAGAGTCGAAATCCGAGAATGATGGATTAAGCAATTCAAATGTGAACTTGTGAATTGTCTTGAGAGTGTAATTGGTGATGTTTTTGTTAGGGAATTGGTGATACGTTGGTGTTGGTTGAGTAAGAACCAAAGAGAAGCAAGGTTGAGGAATTTAAGCTCAAGAGTATTATCCTTTGAATCAGAATCGAGGCGCAGAATCGTGCCTAACTAGATTCTTGAATTTTCATGATTGATGTGTGCTTAGGGATTAAACAATATGGGTGTGACTTGTGGTTGGCCATATTGTGTGATGTGTGCGTGATTGAGCTCTTTCACGGTATGTGTGGTTTATTTCCTTAGGTTACATTTCAATTTCGTGAATTCATGAATCGTATGTGATATGGCGTGGACGGATGACCGCCTCACTAAGCATTATCAATGCTTACTTTGGTGCAAGTAAGTCATAGGTTGTGGAGCTCGTGGAACCAAGGCCGAGGAGAAGAGGATGATTAGGAGTTCCTTGTCGAGTTTCGGGTATTGGATGGTTGTTCTCATGCCTTGGTGATTGTTGTTTGGGACTCCTAAGTTGTGTTTTATAATGTTAAGAGGTGTGAATGAATTGTTGTTTTGATGGGTTATGAAAGTTGTTGGCTTGTTGTTCGTTGATGTTTTGTCGCAGGGGGATCGATCGATCAAGGGGTCGATCGATCGATCCAGTAGGTCGGTTAAGGCGTCTAGAATTTTCTAAGGGACCCGATCGATCGATCAGATGGGGCGATCGATCGATCATTAAGAATAAAATTCGCCGTATGGGTTGACGATCGAGCTGAGCGGTTTAGATCGATCGGTCAGAGGGTCAGATCGATCGATCGTAAAGGTGATCGATCGATCCGTGTTTCTCTGTTTTAAAGTGCTTTGTTTTAGTATCTGAGATCGATCGATCTCGGGTCAGATCGATCGATCCATGTTTTAAACCTAATTGTTTTATTTTAATTGAGATGTTAGTATTTGACTTGGATCGCAAGAAAAAGGGTTTTACTCGAATGGTTTCAACCGTTTTAAGAAAAGTTTTAAAAATTGTCGGGTTTTATGATTTTCCGCGTTTTCTGTTTTTGTACTCGGGATGGGGTGTGTCACTTCTCCTTGATCTGAATGGTGTCATTGACATTATTATATTCCTTGGCAGCTGGTTTGATAAACATGGGTGCGTGCTCTTCATGGCTTTGGTTCTGGTCCGAAAGCATCTTTTTTTCCCATAGAACACCATGGCGAGCTTCCATTGTACTCAGGATGGGGTGTGTCATCTATCGTCACACACACATCACATAACTTGGACTAGCCATAAATCACACCCATATGGACAAGCCCTACATCACACATCAATCACGAAAAGACTAATGATTATATGTTCGCCACGGTCACGCACTCACCTTGATTACGGTTGAAACGAAGAACACTCTTTTGACGGTTTCCAAGCCTTAAGCTTACTCCTTCTTTGGACACACAACACAAAACCAAGATCTCACAAACCTCCTGCCAAGAGATCATCAACACACTCTCAAAAGACTGATTACAAGCTCCCAACTCAAGAGCCTAACTCAACAAATTCCGGATTCCTTTCCCCAAAAACAGGGCTTTACTTAACCAACCATATCTCTTGCCCTAGATCATATTTTGTAAATTCCTTCGGTGAACTTGAAGATCGAAGTCTCAACAACCTATCTACCAAATTTCAGCCCAAACAAACAAGAATTGAGTGCCCAAACACTCCATCAAACTCGTCCCGTCGCTACAGCCCGAAAACAGGGTAGTCTAGGGAGAAAWATCATATCTCCCAAACCACTTAACATAATCCCACGAAATTTGGTAGACAACTAGGCAAGAGATTGGCGAACTTACCCACAAAAGCTTAGCTCAAACCGAGCTCTCTTGATATCCCAATCGGACCTCACAAGTCTCCCCAAAAACTCTGTTTTTCTCCAAATTCTTCTCTTCTCTCTCTTCTCCTTCTCCTTCTTTTCCTTCTTCTTCTTCCCTTTCTTTCTCTCCTTTTCTCTCTCTCTTTTCCTCTAGATTTTTCTTTCTCTCCCATGAACAAAAGAAGCTTCAAGAATTTTATAGAAGAGAGAAGAGAGAATACATATACATGTATGTATATGTAATTGTTGGTTTAATTAGATTAAACCAAACCGACCCGGAAATTACTAAACCGCAACCATTCTTCTAATTAATTTCGCTGGCTGAGCAATTACCGCTAATTCCGCTCAAACCGAACCTCTCGATTCCTCCACAACGATCACTCCTTTGATCGTTTCACCTCATTTCCGCCCCTGGCCACCAATCAAGCTCGGTATTGTTCCATACTTGGTTCAATAACATCCCGTCTAACATCACAAGATCCTGTACCCAACGGCTAACCCGTCGAAATCCAATTATCCCGGATTCGAACAGTTAAGCGTCCCACCTAGCATATTAGAATCCAATAACACCGACGTAATATACTAAGTCCCCGTGAGAACCTATATCACCGGTATCCCTGGTTTACCGGTTATCAGGATTAAATCACCCATAATCCTTATGTAAACCACCCGGTTAGATTAAATCACCCATAATCTAACCCACATCATTAGAGTTAAATATCACATAACTCTAATGACCGTCATTAGGATTAAATACCACATAATCCTAATGCCCGCCGATGTAATTAAATCTCACATAATTCTATCAACCCAACATATAGTAGGATCCATTGACGTAAACCCAAAATCCCCGAACCAAGACGGAACGAACATGAAATACCATCATATATGTCGATACATGAAATGCACTCATGTACTTTCGGCCGATAGATGAAATACCACATCGTATTATACATCTGACTTTTCGATAAACACTCATATATATAAATATTTCCGTCAAAATACAACAATCCCGAGGGTTCATTACAATAACATCAAATACAATACTACTCGAGAGGATGACTAAGGAACACGGATGTTACACCCACAGCTATACACATATATGATCAAAGATTTTAAGGTAATTAACATGTAACTTACAAAACATCCAATGCATATCATGATAGAGCTCCATCACAACCTGACATCACATCCGAGGACCAGCCAATCACACATGGTCTCAAACACATTCACGAAAAACCAATGATCATATAACTAAGTTACGATCACGCACTCACCTGGAATAACTTCTGAAACGATGAAACAAACACGATACTTTAGAACCTCAAGCTTGATTCCTCTTGACACACACAACCACTATATCTCTAGAAGCCTACAAAAGCGTTTCAGGATCTGGGTCCCATCGTCTCCGAAAAATCTGTTTTTGCAAACTCTTTACACCTCTCTCTCTCTCTTCTTTCTCTCTCCCTAACTCAAGCACCAATATCTCACAAAAGAGATAAGAATGAGGAAGAAGAAGTTTGTAGAAGTGTGTAGAGAGGAGATATTTTAGCTTTTGGTTTAATTTAATTAAACCAACCAAAAATCACTAAATCCAATTCAATTAAACTGACCCTTATGATTTTAATTGAATTCTTCTACTTGGTTTAGTATTTTCCCACCAACTTCCAAATATATTTGAGACTTTACTTGTCCCAAAATACATCTCATCCAACTCGCGTCAATATCCAAATTCACCGATTAATTCCTTTTGAACCGATCAACACGAAATTGGTTCTGAAATGATTAATCCTTCGATTAATTCAATCAACCACGACCCGTAGGGTTAATAATTGAGTTCCACATCGTTCCTACTAGTCTTAGGAACAAGTACAACACTGTACACAACTTATACCACAAGTAACAACCACTTGTTCGGCAAGTAACAACAACAACTTATACAACAAGGAAACAATTTGGGACACGGATGTTACATTACTTCACCTGTCTTTAATGGTTTATCATTTAATAAACAGTGTAAAAAATACCATATTCTGAAACTATAAATAAGGACTGGCTGGCTTAGTCAAACAAAAATCTACAATATTTCAAATTAGAATGGGGTCAGAAGTTTGAACCTTAGTCTCTTTAAAACACAAGTTTGGAAATTCTAATGACATTACAAGTTTAAATATTTTATGTGCCATGTAGCCTAATCCTAAGGATGTGTATCGATAAATGTTATGTTAAACTATAAAGAGATTAATTGTTAAAATATAGAGAGATTAATTGTGACACGTATATCTAGGGTAAAATTTAGAGATTAATTGATTTGTTGTTAACGAGAGCCTTCATTCCAAGTGAAGAAACGAGAGACTTCAAGTGAAATATATGCAGGGATTAATCTTTACCCTCAAATCTGTAAAGTGGGATTTATTATCAGGATTTCGTGACAAATTATGCAGAGCTGATTGGTTTCCTAACGAATACTCTTTCCGTTTTATATTAAATGTCGTTTTACACTTAAAATTTAGTTTCAAAACAAGTATTGTTTTTGTAATTTTAATATAAATGTTTGATAGAATTTTCAGTTTTATCCTATTTTAGTGATGTCATGAATAAGACTAGAATCCTATAGGTTTGATAGTTTGATTCTAAAGAAAATATCAACAAAATTATCGCTCATTAGAGGATGGGTTAAAATAGGGTTTTCTGCAGCAATTTTTACCGTTTTATTCTCTATCTCAAGAATACGATTAACAATCGAAATCAACTATATAATCCTTATAAATATTCTAAAAAAATTCTAAAGGTAGATTTACATTCTTCGGCGTAAAGGCTTCGATTTGATATATTATTTATCAAAATTTTACAAACTTGACAATAACGAAGAAGGATTATATTGTTTTTTAATTTTTATTTTGCGGAATTAATTTGTATTTTTTAGAGATGAAGATTAAAATAAAAAATGACAATCTTGAAATTTTTTTGTTTTTGCGTAAACCACGTTAAAGTATGAAAACTGCTAAATTTGGTCCGAATGTATAGCCTACATTAATGTGGCCTGAATTATTCATCATATTCCACTTCACATTGTCTACGTGAATACCTCTTTTTCCTCTTTTTTTTCCTTTTACCTTAAGCTTTTGTTCTATCTATTCTTTTTTTTTTTTTTAAATAATTAAAAGTCGCATGTGACCCTCTCTTATCGCATTGGAGTCATGAAGATAAGCGCGCCACGTTACAGGGGCTCCACACGTGGAGATCATATCGTGTTTCACAGTTACACTCAATAGTCTATACATAATGATTACTCAAAGTGCATAGTACGTATAATACCTCTTAGAAGATATCGTTAAGAAACAATAAGATTATGACTGAATGGGCAAGACAATTTACTATCCGGAATAATAGTAATTAAAAATATTTTGACTGATCTTTTGCCCTTTTTACTTTTTTTTTCTTTATAATATCTCTTTTATAATACAACAAAAAAAAATGCTAATTTTTACAATTTTATTCTCTATTTCAAAAAAATGTAAATTAATCATACAAAATCAAAAACAATACGCAATATAATCTTTATATATATCTTCTAAACAGTTTTAAGTCATACGTTAGGATTTTAAATTTTTAAAGGTAGATTTGGACACTTCGTCGTAAAGGTTTCGATTTTATATATTATTTATCAAAATTTTACAAACTAAACGGTAACGAAGATGAATTATATTGCTTATCAATTTTTACTTTGCAGAATTAACCTGTATTTTTTGGAGATTAAGAGTAAAAATAAAAAAATGGCAATCTTAAAAATATTTTGTTTTTGCAGAAATCACGTTAAAAGTATGAAAACTGCTTAAATTTGGTCCGAATGTATAGCCTACATTAATTTGGCCTGGATTATTCACCGTATTCCACTTCACATTGTCTACGTGCATACCTCCTACATAAATGAAGATTTTTTTTCTTAATACGGAATTGCATAATCAGATTATTTTTTGAAACTGTCACAATTATAAAAGAAAGAAATTGTGTTATAAATGGTAACGTATCTCCATTTTATTTTTCTTTTCCAGATTGGAACGTTTCGTAAGAAAAATCAAAGTTTACTTTGTATATTTAATTAGTCGACATTTGCCTATAAGTACACGCAATAGCAAGAAACAACAATAGCCATAAAAACATTTATTTTTCATTCTCTTTTGGTGTGAAGAACAAAAATGTGTCCGGTGGAGAACAAATGGGTAAAGGTAAAAATTCATATCTTTCAATCTTCACAAAAAAAAAAATGGGCTTGATTCTTGAAAATACGATTTGTATAATCGGAGAACAGATTAAAAAGTTTTGATTTTTATTATGTTAATCAGGTGGGTCAAAAAGGAGTTGGTCCTGGGGCTAGAAGCTCACACGCGATGACCGTCGTTGGGAACAAAGTTTACTGTTTTGGCGGTGAGCTTAAGCCGACGATTCATATTGACAATGATCTTTACGTTTTCGATCTTGAGACTCAAGAATGGTCTATAGCTCCTGCAACAGGGGAGGCTCCTTTCCCCTGTTTTGGAGTCTCAATGGTCACGATCGGCTCTACGATCTATGTCTACGGTGGCCGCGACGATAAAAGGAGATACAACGGTTTGTATTCTTATGAAACTGTGAGTAATGAGTGGAAATTGTTATCTCCTGTTGAGGAAGGGCTTCCTGGTCGTAGCTATCATTCAATGGCTTGTGATGATCGGAAACTTTATGTCTTTGGTGGGGTTACTGCTAAGGGACGTGTGAATACACTTCACGCTTACGATGGTTGATCGGAAGTGGGTTGAGTATCCGGCGGCTGGGGAAGCTTGTAAAGGGAGAGGAGCACCGGGGCTTGTGGTTGTGGAAGGGAAACTTTGGGTTTTGTTTGGGTTTGATGGTAATGAATTGGGTGATATTCATTGTTTTGATCTTGCTAGTGAGCAGTGGACTGCTGTGGAGACCACTGGGATGTACCGTCGGCGAGAAGCGTGTTTCCGGCGGTTTCAGGAAATACATTGTTATATATGGTGGGGAGGAAGAGCCACATGAGCTGATGCATATGGGAGCTGGGAAGATGTGTGGAGAGGTTTACAAGCTTGATACAGAGACGTTAGTGTGGGAGAGGATTGTGTGGGGAGGAGAGGAGCCAACGCGGGTGGTGTGCGTTTACGGCAGCGGTTAAGGATGGTGAGGAAGGTCTGTTGGTTCATGGTGGGAATTGTCCGACCAACGAACGGCTTGATGATTTGGTGTTTTGGGGTTTCTCTAATCTTAATGTCAATTAATGAGTTAGTTTGTGTCTTTCGTTTGTAAACTGCTTAATGTGTGTGTGTGTCTTGTTTTAAGGAGTTTATGTGGTGATGATATGTAACTGCTAAGTGTCTGAGTTTAAGGAGCTATGTGGAGAAAATTTGCTACCTATTCCAAATATTTTATCAAGTTTGGTGTTTTGGTAATTTAAGATAAATCTTGTTAGTCTGATTCTCAAAAAGTGTAGGCATCAACTTGTTGCAGTCGGATTTAACAAAGATGATGTAATTAAAAACACGATTGGTAACAATTATTGTTTTGGATTTGTGGAGGGTCAAGGGTTTCACATAGTTTTATTGTATAGTTGTTTTAAATTATTTCAAAGAATGATAATTACTAAAACATGAGAAAGAGAAGATTTGTTTTGAAGAGCTTATCTCATAAAAATAAGTTAAGATTGTGCCTAACTTTGTATATGAACAGAAGGTACAATTGGTATCATCTATATTGTTATTATTTGCTCACATTTGATCATCATTAAGTCAATCAATGATTTATATGGGTGAGGCAATTGCAAATCGGCTCAAGAATTGATATGTTTGGATGGGATGTCAAACTGTGGAAAACGCTAATGCCAATGACAGTGCAATTCGATACATATAGAATAAACTAATGTGTTGGAGAGATGTTGCATTGGTACTTAAATGTGAACTTATGCATGTCTTCTGTTGTGCTCACATATTCAACTTGATTGCAAATGATACTCTTAGGTCCTCCTAAATTATTGGGTTACAATTTATCATCTCTTGATACGTTACGATTTGGGGATAATGTGATTATGTGAAAGAGGTTAGAAGAAACAGATGATTAACCTGAAGCTTTTAGTTTGGTTACCAATGGACGAAACTATTATTAAACATTGTAAACAGATGATTTCCAATTTCTCTTATTAATTTTCCGTAAATTTAATATTTGAAAGGAAAATATGTTTACTATATTCACTTTGTATAAAGAAATCTTATTAAAATCTTCTTTGAAATTGAAAACAAAAAAGTGTGGATCATAGAATAATAATAATTTCAACAAATGTCTATTCTAAAATTTGGCAGACACCAAGTCCATTTAGCCGAGGAAAAAAAAAAGTAAGAGGAATAATCACTAATCACCAACGTAACCACAGCGAGTCTCTAAGAGGGCACTTGATATTGATTATGGATTATATATTTGGATTAAATTAAAGGATACATTTTTATTCCATGAATATGCTTTTTTTATGTTTAACCAAGAAATTTTGGATTTAAGTATATAATCTCTTTTTTTTTTTTTGTCAATTATGCCTAATGGTTTTGATAATCCTTTAACATCATAGGGAGTAAGGTTCGAACTCCGAACCTGCAGCATAATGTGATAAATTTTTAGAGGTGGCCACCATTGTGCCACTTGATTCCCACAATTTAAGTATATAATCTCTTCGACAAATAATGAGAATCTCTTCTCCTTTAAATTTGTTTATATGTTTATAGGTATTTGGAAGAAATCATGCATTTTTAGAGTATTTTGGAGCCACATGGAGCCAAAGGGACTTTGGAGCTGCTTGTTTGGGCCAAGAACATCATGGAGAAATATATCAAGAGCCTCACAAGGGAAGCAGCGGCCCTAGCATCGACCAGGAGTGGTCGATGCCCATCCCGAGCATACCATCGACAAGCAGCATCGACCACCCATGGTCGATGCTCTGCCTCAGACTGAACTTGAAGTCGACGACGAAACCCATCGATGTAAGCATCGACCAGGAGTGGTCGATGCTGACCCTAGAGTTTGAGCATCGACCAAGAGCATTGACCCTGGCCGGTTGATGATGACGTTTTGAACCGAAAGAGAAAAGTTTCTGACTTGGCGATTCATGAGTAAGCAACTTCATTTTCGTCCAACACCCTCTAGAGACCTAAAAGCAAGACTTGTCTCCCAAAAACAGGCCTAGCACTATATAAACACATGTATCCTCATCATAAGGAGGTCCCCCACTTTTTGCACAAATTTGTAGCCACCACTTAGAGAGAAACCTCATATGTTCTTTTGTTCTTAAGTTTGATTATACAAGTTCTTTAGTTCTTCTTCTTCTGATTCTTTGCTTTACTTTACTGCTTTTATTTATTGTTTTATCATGTCTTCTATCTCATATACTTCCGTCATCCTCGGAGTTATGAGCGAGTAGATCCTTTAGATCTCTGGGGTGGAGATCGATGATGGGATCTACTGATTAGAGATTGGTGTTTTCTGTTCTTAACCGATTAGCTACCTTGTATGTGTTCCTAAAGCTAGACTTACTCCCTTGGGAGTTGTCTAAGAGCTCGGCCGAAAATAACATGTGTGGCCGAGTGTTTCGGGAATTCCCTACGCCGCGAGAGTGTAAAGGTGTTTCGGACTTACATACTTGGAATCCTAGTTAATCGATAAATCTATTTTCAACTTGTGAGCTTATCTAAATTAGCTTTGATCAAGTTAGTTTAGCACCATAGGGTCTTGATGCCACGAGAGTGGATTAAGATCTCAGAACTAAACCGATAGGATTAAGAGCTTGTAAGGGCACCACGAGAGTGGGCTTTTCCAGAGAGATTAGCATATCAAAGAGTGTAGTAATATATATACGAAATCTCTAGACCGATAGATATCGACGAAAGGTTAAAGAACATCAATTCTCGTATTAGAAGATTTCCGGAGTCGTTCTCATACACCCTTGGGATCGTTTTCTTCATTATTATTTAATCGTTATTTAATTTAAAATTATTTAATTTATGCATTTTAATTTACCCTTGGAATCCTGACGGGATGCCATGGATCTACATACGGAGGACATTTCGATACATTCAAGACAATAGCTAAGGTGTTGCAAGCTGGATTTTGGTGGCCGACTTTGTTTCGAGACGCTCACCGATTGATCTTAGCCTGTGATGCATGTCAGAAGAGGGAACATAAGCAGGAGAAATGAGATGCCTCAAAATCCGATAATGGAAGTAGAAGTCTTCGATGTATGGGGGATCGATTTTATGGGATATTTCCCAAACTCACATGGAAACAACTACATTCTAGTAGCAGTGGATTACGTATCTAAATGGGTAGAAGTTGTGGCGAGTCCAACAAACAATGCAAAGGTAGTTCTTAAACTTTTTAAGAGCATCATTTTCCCACGATTCGGAATCCTGCGAGTGGTGATTAGCGATGGAGGGATACACTTCATCAACAGAACTTTTGATAAGCTCTTACGAAAGCATGGTGTCAGACATAAAGTGGCGACACCATATCATCCTCAAATAAGTGGACAAGTGGAAGTTTCTAACCGTGAAATCAAAGCAATCTTAGAGAAGACGGTGAACATTTCACGAAAGGATTGGTCACTCAATCTAGACGATGCTTTGTGGGCCTATCGAACAGCTTTCAAAACGCCTATAGGTATGACTCCTTTCAATCTTCTCTATGGAAAATCTTGTCATTTACCGGTGGAGCTCGAGTATAAAGGTATGTGGGCCATCAAGATGCTGAACTATGACATCAAAACCGCTGCTGAAAAGCGCTTCATGCAATTAAACGAACTAGACGAGATTCGCCTGAATGCCTATGAGAATGCCCGGATATACAAAGAAAGGACAAAAGTATTCCATGAAAAGCGAATACTTAAACGGGAATTTAAGGTAAACGATCAAGTCCTGCTTTTCAAGTTAAAGTTTTTTTAGGGAAACTTCGATCTCGTTGGTCCGGACCATTCAAGATAAAAACGGTGACGCCTTACGGAGCTATAGAATTATGGGGAAATAACGGGAAAAGCTTCACGGTGAATGGTCAACGTCTTAAACAATACATAAGCCCAGAAAACATCGGTAAACACGACTCTATCAACCTGGAAGATCCTCAGGAGCTTCCAGAGGAATCCGAATAATAACAAGATGGTAACTCCGTCAAGCTCCGCGACATTAAACGAGCGCATTTGAGAGGCATTCTCATGTTATCTTGTCGTAAATAACATTAACAATTTCTCTTTGATGCGTATCTTCAGTCGTGAACTCTCTAACAGGTCGTACGGGATATAATCAAACAATTTTAATAGGAAAACGAAAAGCATCGACGTGACCATTGACCTTAGTACATCGATAAAACAATTAACGCCGACGGACCATCGACCGTAACCGAGATGTAATAAGCGTCGCGACCATCGACCGTAGCATCGACCCTACGCAGTCGATGCCGTCCGATTAAAGGCAAAATTCGATTTTTCTCGGTTTAATCAGGTTTGAGGTAAGTGAATTTGGTCCGGTTTAGTGTTTTATAAACACAAAAACTCATCCAAACCTACTTTCTTCTTCCCCAAAATCGATTCCTAGCCCCCATTGAAGCTCTCTCTCAAGTTTTTTTCACTTCGATATTCTCTCATCATTAAAGCTTATATTAGTGGCAATTAGTTGTTTTTAAATCTATATTAGTCACACTCTACTCCATTAACCTCCTCCTCCACAAAGGTATGTTCTCAAAATTCTCAATTTCTCCATTATTACAAAAGCTTTATTTTTGTTGGGATTGAAGAACAATTGGCTAGAAAGTCATGGGCTTTACGAGTTTATGATAGAAAATTAAGAATTAGAACTTAATTCTGGCATAGGTTGAAGGATTTTAGTTGATTGATAATAGGGTTCTTAATTGGATTAATAAAATATTTTTGTTTAAACTAGAAACTTTGACAATATATTGAGTGTGGTATTATGTCATTGAGCAAATAAGTTTAATCAATAGGAAAAATCACTTAGCTCTAGAATTGCTCAACGACTTGGGTTATATATTGGTGAATTAGATTACGAATTTGTTGATTTTGTAGGCACCAAAATAACAATGTCTAGACGAAGAGACAAACTGATTCACAGACGGCACAAATTGCAGTCACTTCCATTCACACAAACTCGCTTCGCTGACCAGAGTATGCTATAGGATTTGGGTATTGACAAGGATGTGTCACTGATTTTTCGTAACCTAGGGCTCGAGAGTTTCTATGAGATGGAGAATATTGCGTTTCGAAAACCTACATGTGACCTTCTTTCCACAGCTATGATCGAGAAAAGTCAGCAGAACGATGAAGAATCATTCTCTCTCACATTCTTCATTGGACGTAACAATTATCGAATCACTTTTGAAGCGATGCGAGAGCTATATGGGTTTCCTACGGGCTATAGCACGAAGGCATACATCCCTCCAGCTGAGGCACAATCATTTTGGACTACCATAGCTGGTGGACACTTCGAAGAAGGAAGATCCGCAGCGTCACTGATTCGCCACCCTACCATTCGTTGTGCTCAACAGGTACTCGCCAACAATCTGTTCCCTAGATATGATATAGAAAAGATGCAGGGGGAAGAAATTACCTTACTCGCTAATTGACTCGAAAGTCTGCTCGTCACTCATGCCGATGACACTTGCCCTAGGGGAATAGACGAACCACTCTGCTTCGCTAGTATTCTGGCGCAAAGCCTGATCACTTTCGGGGAAGCTACTTATTAGATGATAATGCCAGACTTTACAATTAGCATGGGTGGAGTAGTCACCCCTATTTTACTTCATTGTGGGATTGAGTTGGAGGACACGAATGACCTGACAACAGGAATGGACGCAGGCTACCTTTATGATAACCGATTTCTGGCAGGTCGTGTTGGTGGTCAGTAGGTCTATACCTTCGAACACCCAGATATGCCGGGAGTGGAGCGAAGAATATTACTACCCAACCAAGACATCACTACGATGGAAATTTCAGCAAATTTGCATTACCAGCCGGGTACAGAGTGGGATTTCATTGAAGACGAGCATAACCCGATACATACTTCACCTCGACGCTATCCCGAGATCGCTTTCGTACGTTACATCGGCGACTAACGACCCTTACCTTTAGAGTAAGATCTCTTCTGTAATTCGTCTTTTTAACCATCATTCTTGCTTTCTTTTATGTGTTGTTTATGATGTTTTCCTTTGGATTTGTTTCCACCGAGACGGTGAAAAATAAGTCTGGGGGAGACATCGTAAACTTCTGACCTTTTAATGTTTTCTTTTGATTCTATTTCGATGTAGTTTCTTTTAATATTTTCTCTTTGCATTTAGGAACTAAAAATTGTTGTACTCTTTTTCCCTTAGTGACGGTTCAATAACTCGTGGCAAGGTTTTTAACGAAGCAACAATTATTGGACTTTACTACTATGTTATCTATACTAATATTTTTTATGCTTTTCTGAGAATTAGCAAATAGATTCAAGCAGGAAAATTGGAAAACACATAAGTGGATCAACAAACCCCAAAAAGACCATTCCCTCGAAGAAATAGACGACTCAAAGTTGACTTCTCACCCTAATGAACTTTAATTTTCTCGATTTGGGGATTGAGATACACTGGATGTGATACCTCTATGAGACACTGCAAGACACGTCTAAGTAAGTGCAATTCTCCTCTTCCTTCCCTTCAATAATTAGAGAAAAGGATATATGTATTAAGGAAGTGAACTGGGTGTTGGAAGCTACCACTTTTAACATTCGCGTCTCATGGAAACCTGTCCTAAGGAAAGAAAAGAGCTAAAAACAAAAGGCGATCGATAAAAATAAAATAAAATGATACCCTAGAAAAGTAAGAAAAAATCGATTGACCGTGAAGTGAGAAAAGGAAGAGGAAAGGAATTGTACCAAGATGGTCTTGAGCTTACAGAAATCCCAAAGAGTAAGTGTTCATGTCTTTTGATCAATGGTTCCAAGTCGAGATATCACACTTAAACTAAAAGGAGTCTAAAGTTCGAAGATGGATGTGGCTCCGAGTTAAGGTAACTTGCTATACTTATGGTGAAGTACCTGTAGTATGCTTAGAGCTATCTCTATCTCACTAAGTTGAAGGATATTAACACGATAAGATAATGTAAGGTATTGTTCAAAAAAATTAGATATTGTGTAACTTCTTCACTAGTTTAGTTTTGTTTGCTTGAGGACAAGCAAAAAGATAAGTCTGGGGAAAGTTGATAACACTATTATTTACATACTTTCATGCAATCATATAGGTTAGCTTCATAGGTTTTAACTAGCATTTAGGACTATTTTAGTACATTTGCATTTGTTTATGTGTTTATAGGTACTTGGAGGAAATCATGCATTTTTAGAGTATTATGGAGCCACATGAAGCCATAGAGACTTTGGAGCTGCTTGCTTGGGACAAGAACATCATGGAAAAACATCTTAAGAGCCTCACAAGGAAAGCAGCAGCCCTTGCATCGACCAGGAGTGGGCATCACGAGAGTGGGCATTTACAGAGAGATTAACATACCACGAGAGTGGACTAATTTATATACGAAATCTCTAGACCGATATATATCGACGAAAGGTTAAAGAACATCAATTCTCGTATTAGAAGATTTCCGGAATCGTTCTCATTCATCCTTGGGATCGTTTTCTTCATTATTGTTTAATCGTTATTTAATTTTGATAGCATCGTATTTTACATGTTTTTATGCATTATAATAAGTTAGTTTTAGCCTTTATAACTAACATTTAGTATAAGATTAGTGTTTTTGTGTGTGGTTATATGTTTCTAGGTGTTTAGAATGTTTCTGGAGCTTGCTAGAACCTATGGGAGAATTGGCACCTCCACTTGGATCATGCACATTCGGAGAAAGATTTCCCAAAGTCCGAAGAAGGCAGAATCGACCCCAGAATCGACCTGTAGGGGTCGATATGGGGTCTAAAGATTTTTAGAGTATACTCTCGGAGCATGCATCGACCAGTCAAGCCCAAGAGATTCACCTCGACCCAAGAATCGACCAATCATGGTCGATTCTGACGTCCGAAAACGCTGGGAAATTTCCTACGTGGCAAGACATGATTCCGGCAACTTGTCATCTCGAGTTTTAAGATTCCAGAAACAAGATAAAGACGAAATGAAATATTGTAAGAATCCCTAGGACTATATAATCACTTGTAATCTCACTAGAAAACACAACTTTGAATAGAGAACCTTTGTAGCCACCACTTCTAAAAACCCTAATAAAGAGTTCTTTAATTTTTACTTCTTTTTTCTGTTTTAGAGTAAATCTTTTAGACCACTAGGGTGGTGGTCGATGATGGGATCTATTTTTAGGGTTTAATATATATTTGATTGTTCTTAATCGATCTAGCTACCTTTCTATGCATCTTAATGCTAAGTATTCTCGTATGGGAGATGCTTAAGTGTATAACTGAATCCAGTATGTGTGGTTGTACTATTAGAGATTTCCTGTGCCACGAGAGTGGGCAAAGATCTCAGATCTGCATAGTTGGGAGTATTAGCTATGGTCGAGTTTGTTATTTGATAGAGTAGCTCTATGCTTATCTAGCCTTGATCAAATTAGGTAAAGATCTCAGGAGGACTTCACCACGAGAGTGGGATGGACTCTAGAAATAGATCTATCATTTACTTTGTGTCTTAGGCACGTTTTTACCAATACTGACCCTATTGGATCGCCTAGAGGTGTGACAACCCTTGCGATGTGTCTATCACTCATGAAAGTATTCGATGATGGGATTGTATGAAATGCATGTTCATCCACCACGAGAGTGGGTCTGAATATAGAGACTAGCATACCACGAGAGTGGACTAGCAAGACATGGAAAATCCCTAAAATGACAAACACAAATTATTTAGATAAAACATAAACCCTAGATCTAGATTCCCAGAATTAAGACTATTACCCAATCCTCTGTAAATATTACTTTAGGTTTTATTTAATGTTTTAGTTTATTTATTTTATGCATGTTAGATTATGAACCAACCCCCATTTCTCTATTTTGCTTAGATTAGATTTAGATTTGTACTCTATGTGTGTTGTTTCAGTCCCTGTGGATCGACCCCATAATTGCTACAACTGCATGACTGTGCACTTGCGGTTTTATGGGTTAAACTCTCGAGAATACCCTATAGGTAGACTTGGGTGAAACCGGAGAATGGGATAATCGAAAGAAAATCTCTGCATCAAGTTTTTGGCGCCGTTGCCGGGGATTGAAGCAATAGCCATAGAGATTCAGTGTAGATCTGAGACTAAGTTTTTTTTGTTTTTTAACTGTTTATTTCCTTAAATTTCAGATGATCACCAAAAATATAAATAAAAAAAAAAGGGAAGAAGAGAATAGATAGAATGGAGCAGCTATGAAAAGAAGTACCTGGTGCTGAGCTTGAGAGCATCCTTCACCCTAATAGGAATGCTGCTCAAGGTGGTGATGCACGTCGGGCGGCTGCACACCAACCAAAGGTCGCTCTGACGATCATTACTGATCACCTGGATCAGTTTGACAAGCTTTGTGGCACTTTAAAAATCAACGGAGTCTCAGAGGACGCTTTGACACAACGCTTATTCTCATTCTCTTTGGGTGACAAAGCTAATCAGTGGGAGATGAGATTGGAGGAGACCACATCAACAAACCCGTCGGTAGACAGCATCAGACCAATGGATCGACCTATCATGGTCGATATTGCGGGTTGCAAATTTCCAGAACGAAGTCCCGGACAAGTGCATCGACTAATCAGGGTCGATTCCCTGCCCATCAGTCCACCATATCGACCTGTCAAGGTCGATGCACATCCATAACGAAGTTTCAGACAGATGCATCGACGTATCCAGGTCGATTCCAAACCAGTCGGACATCTCCATATGTCTAACTAGACCGATACTGCTGCTGCCTTGAGCACTGAACCTCCCCATCGCCCCTCAACGATGGATGGTCGTAGCATCAGGCATATGTATTGACCAATCATGGTTGATCCCGTTCTGGAGATACCGAGAGTGCTACCTCGACGCCACGATCACAATCAAGGAAGGAATCTCTTGGTGAAGAGACCATTAACGAATGACTACACTCCTGCTGGGGAGAAATCCATTCACCATACCGACACCGTAATGATCGATTCGAGGAACTATCGTGCAACCACTTGGCCATCGTCTCCACATTCATCTGACCACTCTATGAAGTCGTCGAGCTCACAACGTTTAAAAAAAAAGCACCTTACCTTTGTACATACAATTTTCTTTTAGGATTTTCGTTTGTCTTATTCTCTAGTTTTTGGTTTTTCTATTTTACGTTTTTATTTCTTGCTTTTCAGGTGTTCTTGATGCAGAGGTTTTTATGCCTCTTCATAGGTTTCACCTAAGAAATTAATCTCGAGAGTTTAACCCACAAAACCGCAAGTGCATAGTTAAATGCAATTGTAGTAATACGGGGTCGTTTCACAGGGAAATAGAATAACTACACAGAGAGTGCAGATGCAGATCTAATCTATACATGATAAATAAAAGGTGGGGAATGTTCCTAATCTACTAAGCATTAAATTAAATAAAGCAATAAATCTAAACTAAGAAAACTGTATAATAGACTAAACTAAGCATTAAAAGAACATTAAATAATCTATACTAATATTTACACATAATTGGGTAATAGTCTAAATCAGGAAACCTAAATTTTGAATTCATTTCTTATCTAAATAATTTATAATTGTCATTCTAGGGATTTTTCATGTTTGCTAGTCCACTCTCGTGGTATGCTAGACTCTATATCCAGATCCACTCTCGTGATAAACTGGATATGCATTTCATAATATACCATCATCGAATACTAAGTATCCTAAGACTCTCGCCTCAAGAATACAAAGTGAGTTACAGATCTGTTTCTAAAGCACAACCCACTCTCGTAGCGAAATACTCCTAAGATATTTAACCTAACTTGACCAAAGCCAGATCTATAATTAGTTCTGTTAGACAACAAATTCAACACTAGCTATGACTCTTCAATATACAGATCTGAAGGTTTAATCCATTTTCGTGGCATCAAACACTTCTAAATAGGCAACCACACCTCCTGGATTCAGTTGTACTCTTAAGTATCTCCCATAAGAGAATACTCAGCATTAAAGTGCATACTAAAGTAGCTAGATCGGTTAAGTACAGTAATGAATCCTAAAACATAGATCCCATCATTGACCACCACCCCATGTGGTCTAAAAGATCTAGACTCTTGTCTCTTAGGGTTACAGGGACAAGGTTTAATCTATAAAATAATAAACAAGACTGAAAAGTAAACTACTCTAAAACAATAATCAAAGTAAAAGCATAAACATAAATTAGAGAAGAAGTAAAACTTAGAAGAAACTTTATTAGATGTCAAAGTGTACAGAATTGTCTGTGTGTCTATGTGTGTCTTTTATGAATGAGATTACACGTGTATTTATAGTCCTAGGGTTGTTAGATCTGAAAAACTCGAGTTTATCCTACCCCTAAAAGTCTCAAAACTGAAAATAGAAGATTAGGCCACTCTTGGATCGCCATGTAGGAAATCTTCCACTTTTCTCGGACCCTGACAGGTCGATATTGGGGTCGATATCGTGTTTCTTCATTTGACAGATTGATTCTTCTTCTGAGACTTCTCTCGGGAAATTCTTCGACGCAATATCGACCCCCACAGGTCGATTCTAGGGTCGATATTGGTGCTCTTCGGTTTCCAGAAATCCTTAATCCTTCTCCGAATGTGCATGATCCAAGTGGTGAAGCCAACTCTCCCAAAGGTTCTAGCAGGCTCCAGAAAACTCTAAACATCAAGTTTTAGCTCCAAGTACCTAGAAACATATAAACACATGCAAACACACTAGAACTACACTAAATGTTAGTTATAAGGCTCAAAACTAACTTATTATGATGCATAAAAGTATGTAAAATATGGTGTTATCAGTTCTTCACCATAAAGAAAAAAAAACAAAATCAGGACTTGCACACGTGGGAGCTGCCAACCCACAACTCGATAAGAGAATTACGGTAAGTATTCCTCTTGCTTTTCCCCTTTACGGTCTTACATCACAATGAGGACGTTGTGAAATAAGGGTGGGGGAGTCTTGTGACCAATGGAGGTAATTCTTTTCCTTGACATCTTTTGATGTAAGTTTTACCATAAGTTTTTCGCATTTTGAGAGATTGTTACACTCTTTTCCTCGTTCATAAGTTCAATAACATATGAAAAAGTTTTTACTGAGGTAGCGATAGAATATTGTGCTTTGTGTTAATAGTGCTTTGCTTGGATGCTTCTTGGATTGTTTATGAAATCAATAATAGGAACCGAGCAAACCCCATGAGTAGATCAATAGATCTCAAAAGAATCAGTCTCCGGAGACTTGTTCAAATCGAAGTTGGCTTCTCACCATAATGAACTTTAAATCTCTCGATTTGGGACTTGAGATACATCACACGTGACACCTCTATGAAACCTGCAAGATACGTCTATGTAAGTATAATTCCCCTCTCCTCTCCTTTCGAGAAGAAAAGAAAAAGAAAAATAAAGGATATAGGTAAGAAAGAAGTGAACCGGGCGTTGGAAACTACCACTTTTAATGTTCACGTCTCATGGAAACCTGTCCCAGAAAAGAAAAGAAAAAGCAGATGATAGAAAAAATAAAATGATACCCTAGAAAAGTAGAAAAAAATCAATCGATCTTGAAGTGAGAAAAGGGAGAGGAAAGGAAAAATGCTAAGACGGTCTTGAGCTTATAGAAATCTGAAAGAGTAAGCATTTATGTCCTTTGATCGATATTCCCAAATTGAGAACTCACCTTTAGAAAAAAGGGAAGTCAACAGCGAGGAGATCAAGTTCAAAGGAGAGCGGTTCAGATTGAGGTATGTTCCTATGCTTATGGCAAAGTACACGAAGTACGTTAGAGATTACTTGACTACCACTAAGACAAAAAGTACTAGCACAATAATGGCACAAGGTACATATTCACTCTCCTTATCTTTACTGTTTTCAATAAAATAACTTCACCATGCTTGACTTTTGTTTGCTTGAGGACAAGCAAAGTCTAAGTGTGGGGGAATTGATAACATCGTATTTTACATGTTTTTATGCATTATAATAAGTTAGTTTTAGCCTTTATAACTAACATTTAGTATATGATTAGTGTTTTTGCATGTGGTTATATGTTTCTAGGTACTTGGAGCTAAAACTCGATGTTTAG
The DNA here is from genome assembly GCA_018361395.1 of Boechera stricta. NCBI lineage: Eukaryota > Viridiplantae > Streptophyta > Magnoliopsida > Brassicales > Brassicaceae > Boechera > Boechera stricta. The sequence continues at coordinate 5,423,076 of CM031542.1, forward strand.
AGTGTTTCTAGAGCTTGCTAGAACCTATGGGAGAGTTGGCACTGCCACTTGGATCATGCACATTCGGAGAAAGATTTCTCAAAGTCCGAAGAAGGCAGAATCGACCTGTAGGGGTCGATATGGAGTCCGAAGGATTTCCAGAGAATACTCTCATAGGATGCATCGACCAGTCAAGCCCAAGAGATTCACATCGACCCAAAAGCTGGGAAATTTCCTACGTGGCAAGGACGAAACGGAATATTCTAAGAATCCCTAGGACTATATAATCACTTGTAATCTCACTAGAAAACACAACTTTGAATAGAGAACTTTTGTATTCACCACTTCTAAAAACCCTAATAAAGAGTTCTTTATTTTTTACTTCTTTTCTTCTGTTTTAGAGTAGATCTTTTAGACCACTAGGGTGGTGGTCGATGATGGGATCTATTTTTAGGGTTTAATATATATTTGGTTGTTCTTAATCGATCTAGCTACCTTTCTATACATCTTAATGCAAAGTATTCTCTTATGGGAGATGCTTAAGTGTATAACTAAATCCAGTAAGTGTGGTTGTACTATTAGAGATTTCCTGCGCCACGACAGTGGGTAGAGATCTTAGATATGCATAGTTGGGAGTATTAGTTATGGTCGAGTTTTTTATTTGATAGAGTAGCTCTATGCTTATCTAGTCCTGATCAAGTTAGGTAAAGATCTCAGGAGGAGTTCACCACGAGAGTGGGATGGACTGTAGAAATAAATCTATCATTTACTTTGTGTCTTAGGCACGTTTTTACCAATACTGACCCTATTGGATCGCCTGGAGGTCTGACAACCCTTGCGATATGTCTATCACTCATGAAAGTATTCGATGATGGGATTGTATGAAATGCATGTTCATTCACCACGAGAGTGGGTCTGAATATAGAGACTAGCATATCACGAGAGTGGACTAGCAAGACATGGAAAATCCCTAAAATGACAAACACAAATTATTTAGATAAAACATAAACCCTAGATCTAGATTCCCAGAATTAAGATTGTCACTCAATCCTCTGTAAATATTAGTTTAGGTTTTATTTAATGTTTTAGTTTATTTATTTTATGTATGTTAGATTTGGAACCAACCCCCATTTCTCTATTTTGCTTAGATTAGATTTTGATTTGTACTCTCTGTGTGTTGTTCTCAGTCCCTGTGGATCGACCCCATAATTACTACAACTGCATGACTGTGCACTTGTGGTTTTATGGGTTAAACTCTCGAGAATTCCCTATGGGTAGACGGGTGAAACCTGAGAATGGGATAATCGAAAGAAAACCCCTGCATCAAATTTAAAGTTATTTAATTTATGCACTTTAATTTACGCACTTTTATTTATGCAATTTAGTTTATACAATTTACTTTATGCAATTTACTTTATGCAATTTAATTTATGTATCTTTATTTATGCAATTTAATTTATGCTATTTAATGTATGTAGTTTATTTTCTGTTATTTAAATGATGCGATTTACTGTATGCAATTTATATTCGGTAATTTGATTATTGTCTATTTATTTTACGCGTTTTAGGATTTAGAACAAAACTCCCAAACTCTATAATCTACCTAGATTAGATTTATTTTTGCAATTTCGGTGTCGTTATTCTTAGTCTCTGTGGATCGATCCCGTATGTACTACAATTGTATTGACTGTGCACTTGCGGTCACAACGGATTAAACTCTCGGGAAAACTCGGGTGAAACCTGAGACGAGGTGAAACAAATCCTCATACCATCATGCATCACAAATAATTTCTTCGGTCTTTCGTGGCTGGTCATCAATCACGAATTAGGAGTCTCATCATTTGGGACGAATTTGGGTTCTTTGGTCTGAAGGTGTGCGTGTCACACCGGTTTTTAAGAGTAGCCAAATGGTTACCGTTTCGATTCTTCTTGAAGGCGGTCGAGAAGAATTCTTTTGTACATTCGTTTATGCGTTGAATCTAGAGGATGAGTGACGAGTATTATGGGAGGATTTGAGGAATAATTATGACTCTCCCCCTTTTAGGAATAAACCATGGATTGTGGGGATTTCAACGAAACTATTGAAGCTAGAGATCACTCGAGTTTTACAACAATTACGGCTGGTATGAGAGACTTTTAGGAGGTAATAAGGTCTCTATTCATTTCAACATCAGCTATGCATAGATTTTAAAAAAAGCTGAAACATTTGGAGCCAAATCTGAAGTGATATTTCTAAACGCACAAAAGAAACTTATGAAAATCTTTGTTCTAAGCAGGAAATTAATCTAAATAGCCCTTCATCAACCGCTATGGAAGAGGAGAAAATTGCTTTTGATAGATGGGATTTTCTTGCTGATATAGAAGAGAATTTCTTCTGGAGAGATCGAAGGTCCATTGGCTAAAGGTGGGTGACAAGAACAATGCTTACTTTCACAAAACGACAATGGTTAGAAAGAAGAAAAATTCGATCATGGAGATTAGAACAGCGATGGGGGAAACTTTAACAGAATCGGTGGCAATAAAAAATGAGGCTGTAAGGCACTTTGACGAGTTCTTGAATTATCGGCCTGATGAATTGAATGATATATCAGCAATTGATTTGCAGAAAAAGCTTCAGTTTTGCTGTTCCGAATTGGAACAGAAAGCGCTAACAAAGGAGATTTCTGATGATAAAATTCGATAAATCTTATTCTCGATGCCAAAAAATAAATCTCCACGTCCGGATAGATTCACCGTGGAGTTTTATTAATCAGCATGGTCAGTTATTGGAAAGTAATTAATCATTGCCATCAAATCTTTCTTTATCACAGGATTTCTCCCGAAAGGTATTAATTCTACGATATTGGCGATAGTTCCGAAAAAACAAGATGCATCAAAGATGAAAGATTACTGATAGCATCATATTTTACCTATTTTATTGCATGCATTTAGTTTAGTTTTATATGTTCTAACTAGCATTTAGGATAGTTTTAGTGCATTTGCATGTGTTTGTGTGTTTATAGGTACTTGGAGTAGATCATACACTTTTGGAGTGTTTTGGAGCCTTAAGAAGCGATGGAGACTTTAAAGCTACTTGTTTGGACCATGAACATCACGGAAAGCTTCCCGAGAAGCTTCACAAAGGAGGCATCGAGTTGCTTGCTCGGGCCGAGAGTATCACGGAAAGCAACTCCAAAGTCCCCATGGCTCCAAAGTTCTTCTTTTAGGTTTATTTCTTTCTTATGCTTTTGTTTATGCTTATGCTTTAAGTTTCTATTTTTTTATAGTTTAGTTTACTGTATTTGGTTTTCTATACCTATGTCATATCTCTTCTATAACTTCGCAGAGAAATAAGGGAGTAGTTCCTTTAGAGCACAAGGGTGGTGGTCGATGATGGGATCTACATCATTGGATTTTCATTCTGTTCGTTTGTTCTTGATCGATCTAGCTACTCTAATATGTATCTTAATGCTGAGCTATGTTCCTTGAAATGTGCTTATGGATATAACCAAACTGAGAGGTGAGGTGATGCGAATAGAAGCCCTTAGCACCACGACAGTGGGTTAAAACTTCAAGATATAGATATGAGAGAGTATTAAGTATGGTCGAGTTTATTGTTTCATGAAGAAGCTCAAAGCCGATCTAGTTGTGGCCAAAACTAGATTAAGATCTCAGGAATACATCACCATGAAAGTGGATGTTATTCTAGAAATAAATCTGTCATTCACTCTTCGTCTTAGACACGCTCTAACTTAGTTAATAGCTATGTTAACCGGTTGGTAGTGTGACAGCCGCCTGATAAGAGGATTTGTTTCACCTCATCTCAGGTTTCACCTGAGCACTACTAGAAAGTAGTCTCGAGAGTTTAACCCGATCTTACCGCAAGTGAATCTAATCTAGGCAAATTATAATTGTTTGTGTTTTTAGTTTGAATTATCTAAAGTGCATAAAAATAAATAAGCAATAATTAAATAAACAATAATTAAACTACTGAATTAAATTGCATAAAATAAATAGCTGAAAACAACGTGCATAAAATAAAAGTGCATAAATTAAAGTGCAGAAATTAAATTGCAAAAAATAAATTGCGGAAATATAAATAGCAGAAAATAAAGTGTGTAAAATAAATTGCGGAATTTAAATAGCGTAAATTAAATTGCATAAAATAAAAGTACTTAAATTAAATTACAGAAAGTAAATTGCATTAATTAAATTGCAAAAAATATAGTGCGTAAATTAAATTGCTTAAAATAAATTGCAGAAATTAAATTGCATAAAATAAAATATCTTAAATTAAATAACGATTAAACAATAATAAAGAAAACGATCCCAAGAGTGAATGAGAACGAATCCGGAAATCTTTTAATATGAGAATTGATATTCTTTAACCCTTCGTTAGTATCTATTGGTCTAAAGATTTCGTATATAGATTAGTTCACTTTCGTGGTATGCTAAACTCTCTGTAAAAACCCACTCTCGTGGTGCTCTTACAAGCATTGAGAACGATCTCGTCATCGACCGGACTGACCAGCAATTGCAATTATACAAAGTAGCCAATCCCCTAACATGCTTAGTTCCGAGACCTTAATCCACTTTCGTGGCATCAAGACTCTATGATGCTAAACTAACTTGATCAAAGCTAATTTAGATAAACTCACAAGTAAGAATAGATTTATCGATCGACTAGGATTCCGAGTATGTAGATCTGAAATTCTTCTATCCATTTTCGTGGTATAGAGAATTCCCGAAACACTTGGTCACGTCCAATGGATTAGACCAAGCTCTTAGACAACTCCCCAGGGAGTAAATCTAGCCTTAGGAACACATAAAAGGTAGTCAATCAGTTAAGAACAGAAAACATCAATCTCTAATCAGTAAATCCCATCATCAATCTCCACCCCGGAGATATAAAGGATCTACTCACTCATAACTCCGAGGGTGACAGAAGTATATGAGATAGAAGACATAATAAACAATAAACAAAAACAGTAAATAAAGTAAAGCAATAAGAAGAAGAAGAAGAAGTCCTTATCATAAACAAAACATAAGAACAAAGGGTTTTGAGACTTTAAACCCTGGTAACCCTTATGAGGGAGGCTACATGTGTTTATATAGAGTTTTAGGAGGCTTGGAGGAGTCTCGGTCGTGCCCCAAAAGCTTCTAGAAGGTTCCAATTCGATCCAAATACTTTATAATTCGCATTAACCGAACTTTCTTTTTCTGCCCGGTGAGTCAGCGTCGATGGGCCACGTTCGACGTTCTTGCTCAACGTGAATTCTCAGGAGGGGCATCGATGGGCCACGCTCAATCCTTGCGTCGACGGTCTTCGTTGTCAGGTTCTGAGCTTGGCTCCCCTCTGGTGTCTATCGTCCCAGATTGATGCTTGGATTGATGGGATGTTCAGACCCCTCTAGTATCGATCGTCCCAGATTGATGGTTGGATTGATGGGATGCTCAGACCCCACTGTTGTCGATCGTCCCAGATTGATGCTTGGATTGATGGGATGCTCAGAGAGAGCATCGACCACCCACGGTCGATGCTATGGCCGCTGCTTCCTTTGAGGTGGCGTTTCGCGATACTCTCGGCCCGAGCAAATAGCTCCCAAGTCTCCATGGCTTCTTAAAGCTCCAAAACACTCTAGAAACACCGGTTTTGCTCCAAGTACCTATAAATATATAAACAAAAGCAAATGCACTAAAACTATCCTAAATGCAAGTTAGAAACATATAAAACTAAGCTAAATGTATGCAAGAAAACATGTAAAATACAATGCTATCAACTCCCCCACACTTACCTTTTTTCTTGTCCTCAAGCAAACAAAAGCTAAGCATGGTGAAGAAATGCTAAAAACAATAAAGATAAGGAGAGTGAACTTGTATCTTGTGACATTGTTGTGCTTAATGCTTTTCGAGCTTGTGAAAGTGGAATGATTTCTACCGTACTTATGTACTTCGCCATAAGCATAACAACTCACCTTAGTTTGAACCGCTCCTCCTTTGATCACAGACTCCTCATTGTTGACAATGCTTTTTTATTCAAAGCATGGGTTCTCAATTTTGGAATATCGATAAAAGGATATGAACACTTACTCTTTCGGATTTCTATAAGATCAAGACTGTCTTAGTGCAATTCCTTTCCCCTTCTTTTTCTCACTACTTTTATAAGATCAAGGTCAATCGATTTTCCCTACTTTTCTAGGGTATCATTTTATTTTATATTATCGATCCCTTTTTCTTTTCAGCTCTTTACTTCCCCTTAGGACAGCTTTCCATGAGACGCGAATGTTAAAAGTGGTAGGTTCCAACACCCGGTTCACTTCCTTAATACCTATATCCTTTATGTTTCTTCCCCTTAGGACATGTTTCTATGAGACGGGAATGTTAAAAGTGGTAGCTTCCAACACCCGGTTCACTTCCTTAATACCTATATCCCTTTCTCTAATTATTGAAGGGAAGGAATAGGAGAATTGCACTTACTTAGACGTGTCTTGCAGTGCCTCATAGAGGTATCACATCCAATGTATCTCAAGCCCCAAATCGAGAAAATTAGAGTTCATTAAGGTGAAAAGTCAACTCCGAATCGTCTAAGTCTCCGGAAGAATGATCCTTTTTGGGGTTTATTGATCCACTCATAGATTTTCCAAATTTACTAGTAAAGGTCACACACTATCCAAAAAAGCATCCAAACATTAGTACAAATAACACAATTTATCAAGTTCTTTTGCTACCTCATTAAAAACATTTTCACATGTTATTGAACCTATTAACGAGGAAAAGAGTGTAACAATCTCTCAAAATGCAAAAAACTTATGGTAAAACTTCCATCAAAAGATGTCAAGGAAAAAGAAATACCTCCATAGATCGCAAGACCCCCCCACACTTAAATCACAATGTCCGCGTTGTGAGATAAAATCGAAAAAGGGGGTAGAAAGCAAGAAAATTCATACCTGAATTTTTCTTATCGGATTTGTGGGTTTGATCAGCTCCCACGTTTTTAAGTACTTGATTTATATATATATATAACAATACACCAATATATATATATATATAACAATATATATATATAAAAATACACTAATACACCAATATATATATATATATATATAACAATACACCAGTATTTTTATATGCTTATGTATATGTTTTCATTGTTTTATAAATTATGAGCTACGGTCTGATATCTGTTCAAATCTTCCTTGTTTTGAAGAATTACCTCTCTCTTGTTTTGAAAAACTATTTTCAAAAGCTTTTTGTAAAATTTCTTCAGGTGTTTGAGCTGTTTTCTCTTCTTTTTCTAGTTTCTTTTTCGTAACCGTAATACAGGGTTGTGTTTCAGGTTCTGTTTTGGGTTTGAAAGTGTTTGGAGTTTGGAATTTTTCTTGGTTTTGATCTGTGAAAAGGCCTTTGCCTTTATCAATCATCTTTGGAGGCATCATACCTGTTTTGGAGAAAATCTCGAGTCAAGAAATCTGGAATAAAATTTGTTTCTCCTTTAATATATTCTATATCAAAATAAAAAATACTTAGTAATGCTTGCCAACGGGCAAATATTTGTTTTGAAGCAAGATTTTTAACATCCTTTTGTAAAACATCTTTAGCACTTTTACAATCAATTCTTGATAAAAACTTTTGGTTTAAAAGATCACTTTGAAATTTATGTATACATAAAACTATACTCAATATCTATTTTTTAATAGTTGAGTAGTTTTTCTCTGTTTCATTCCAGTGAGCAGAAGTAAATTGTATTATTTTTTCACGACCAGTTAATTCTTTTTGATTTAGAATACCTCCGTATCCGAGATCAGAGGCGTCTGTTTCTATAATTTTTGCTATATTTGGGTCTGCTATATGAAGACATGGAATTTCTATAACCTGTTTTTTAATTTGTTGGACTAGAGCGGTATGCTCATTCGTCCAAGGGGTTGGGTTTTTTTTAACCGATCATGTAAAGGTCTAGTTATTCTATTGATATTTGGACAAAAATCCAGGACGTAATTAAGACTTCCTAAGAACCTATTCAATTGGGTTTTGTCTAGAAGTTTGTCAGGAAATTTATTGGCAAACTCTATTGACCTTTCTATTGGTTTTATCATACCTTTGGATATATAATGACCAAGAAATCTCATTTTAGTTTGGAACAGGGACATTTGTTTTTTGGATATAACAAGACCATTTTTTCTCGCAACATAGTAAAATGTTTTTAGATGTTTGAAATGTTCATCAATAGAGTTTGAAAAGATAAGTATATCATCAATATAAACTATACAAGATTTTGAATATTCTGAGAATATGTCATTCATGATTCTTTGAAACTCTGAAGGTGCATTTTTCTAACCAAAAGGCATTACATTCCATTGGTATTACCCAAAAGGAACAGTGAATGCTGTTTTGTATCTGTCATTTTCAGATATTTGGATTTACCAAAATCCTGATTTTAAATCGAACTGTGAAAATATATGTGCAGAATGTAATTTTTGAAGAGTATTGGATATCTAATCCATTTTAATGCTGAATTTAAAAGCTTGTAATTTATTACAAGTCTTGGAGTTCTTCTTTCTATTTTGGAATTTTTATTTAGATAAAAAGCTGCACAAGACCATGGAGATCTTGATTTTGAAATTAATTTTTTGTTTAGAAATTCTGAGATTTCTTTCTTACAATGACTTTCTAATTCAGAGTTCATCTGAATTGGTCGAGCCTTTGCAGGAATTTCTCTTTCATCAAATTTTTCCTCATAAGGTAGATCAACAATGTGTTGTTTTCTATCCCAGAAGGCAGTTGGTAAATCTGAACAAAGTTGTTCCTCAAACAATTTGTTTAATTTCGCGATTTTTTCTTTTATAATTAATGTGTCTAATGATTCTTTTGTTTTTTCAACAAGAAATTATGTTTGTAAGTTTTCTAAATGAATTTTTTTGCTATTGATCAAAGTGTTTATAGAATTTTCTTGTATTGAGCATGGTTTGATTAAATTTAAACTCCTCTTTTTTGGGGTTTCCATAAAATCAAAAGATAATTTTTTATCTTGAGTTATGAAAGTGATTGAATCATATTTAACTTTGTATGGTGTTATTAGATTTATAAATGGTGTTCCTAGGATGATATTTTGATATATATCATCTGTGAGAACAAAAACAGTTTTAAAAAGAATATTGTCTTTTAATATAGAAGTTTCTGTTTTTGAAGTTATGCGAAGTTTTTAGTTATTTGCTGCAGAAAGTTTTTCATTTGTTTGGTGATGGAAACATTTTGGTACTAATCTTGTTTTTATGCAATTTAGATCAGCACCCGTATCGAAAAGGGCAATTGTATCTATTTTATAATTGTCAGAAAAAACAACTGTGATTTTAATTTTATATTTTCTAGAAGTGATTTCTCTTAGTACAAAGAGAAAATCATTTGGCATAGTTTTCAAGGATTGTATCTGTTCTTCAATATCATCTTCTTCTAAATAGATGTTTTCTTGTTCGTCTGAACTAGAGTCATCTTGTTTTTTAGAAGATAACATCGAGTGAAAATACTCAGACTCTGTTTTTTGTTTCTCTTTTAGATTTTTCAGCTCGTGTTTAACTTCTTTGATCTCAATTTGGAGAGATTGTAAAGTTGTTTTGGAATTATTTTTTCTTCCTAGGTTGAGGATATTTGTTAGGTTATAAGAAGAAGTTGATGGGTCTTTGGGCTTTGTAGGGTCTTCTGTTTTTTTATTTTCATTTAGGGTTGAAAGGATTGTTTCAAGAAATTTTGTTTTAATTAGGGATCTGATATTGAATTCAAGATTTTTAATTGGAATTCTTGATATTTTGTGAGAACTTGGATTTTCTTACTTTCCGAGTCTGAGCTAGATGACGAATCATTAAATTCATCAACTTGCAAGGATTCTTCAGACTCAGAATCATGACTACTAGATGAAGTAGAGTAATCTAGGAAAAGATTTGAGATTTTGGCGAGATTTCTTCTCCAAGATCGAGCTCTTGGATTTTCTTGTTTAGACGGCAAAATTTTGAAGTGTGGCATTTTTTGTTGCATTTATAACATGTTAGGTTTTTATAGAAAGGTTTGTTCTAGAATTCTTTTCGTTTAAACCTATTTTTAGATTTATTCCAAGAGTTTTCTCGTGGCCTATATTCTTTAAAAGGTTTTCTAAATTTTGGTTTTTTGGAATAGTAAGATGGTTTGCAATCACCTACGCATGTCTTTTTATTACTAGGATCTATTTCAAATTGTTTGCAGAAAGATCCTAACTCTACTTTTGTCCTTCTAAGCTCCCATTTAAGATGTTTTTGGAGTTTTAAATCTTGACAGATCTTAAGACCTTCTTGTTGGACAAGACTGACTAATTATCCATAAGTGAAGTCATCATAATCAATTATTTGGATACCACTACATTCTCTAATTTTTGTTCTAACCTTTTCTTCTAGAAGTGTTGGGAGTCCTGCAAGAAACTTTTCTTTCCAAAAAGGTTGGTTTGAATCTTGTCGGAGTAAGACCCTAGTGAGGAAGGTGTTTTTGTACCATTGGAAATCACTTAATTTTTTACGTTTAAGATTTGAAAGAAGTTCTGCATTTTTGTCTCTAAGGACTGAGGGATCTCCTATAAAATGAAGGGTTATTGCTAAAACTAGAGTTGCTACGGCATTTTGTTGGGCATTATCAAAGTTATCTAGAATTGGCATACCTTCTTCATTTATTTTTACAGCATCAAGAATTTTTCTTCGTTGCTGATTAGTAAGATAGTTATCCCACCATCCTTTTAATTGTCCGGAAAATCCGGCTATAAGGAGCTCAGCTACGGTTTAATCTTCATTTCCTATTTGTGTTCTATAAGCGTTTGCAGCCATTGTCATTTTTGGAAGGAAATTTAGGATATTATATTCAGATATACCATCAAGATTCCAATCATATACTGAAGAGGAATTGAACCTAGATTGTTCTATAGGTTGGATCTGCCCTAGGTCGGGCGCTGTTATTATTTGGTTTTCATGGCTCCAATCAAGACGGTTTATTATATTATTTTGAAATTGTTTTGAGGTCGTATCAATATCTAATTCGTGACATAAGGTGTTTATTAAAACATTCGAACTTCGTGCCTCGGGATTGTTAGGTTTTTGGATTTCTGAAGTTGGAGTGTCAGAAACATCATGGGTTTGATGGCCGCTATTTTCTCCTATTTCTATTTTGCTTAACTGGCTTTGAAGGGCACGAAGGAATTCTATATCTGTATCTTGGTAAGTTTTTACACTATTCTCCGAGATTTGGAAAGGGTTGAACATCGGAGTTTTTAGTTTTTTGTTGGATGGAGTTTCATTTGGAAGGCTTGGTTGTTTTAAAATTGTTTTCTCAATCCTATGAAGTTGTTTGCTTATCGTGCTAAGATTGGTGTTCGAAATATTTTTTTGAAGAATGATATTTTTGATGTTTGTTTTACCATCTTCTTGTCGAAGTTTTAAATGAATTGCTTATATTGGGGTACCTAATACACCGAGATTTATTCCTTGTTGAGGGGGATGGTTTGAATGAACTAATTTTCCATTAGCAAGTGTTTCTCACTCAGGAGTCTTATTTCGATTGGTAATAGGATTTGGTGTTTTTGAATAAGAAAAAATAAATATTATTTTCCTTGGCATAATCCTCGAACCAATTGAAAAATAAAACTTGGACTTTGTATTTTTTTTAAGATATGTATAATATTCTTCTTGGATGTTTTCTTTGTTATTTGATAATTCTTTGAAAAACCAAATTCTTTTTTGTAAGTTATTTTTTGTAAGTTATTTTATCAATTTTGAAATCCTTTTCTAAAACGTTTAACTCATTAGCCATATTATCAGTAATAACTCAAAATGTTGGGCTAGTAGGTTCAGATTTTTTAACAAATTCATTTTTAGAAAAACTAGGTCCTGCTATATAAACAAGTTTTGGAATTTGTGTTTGGAAATCAACATTTCTTAAGATTGAATTTGGAATATCAGAAGTTGAAAATCGTGGTTGATATCTGGGTTCGTGGATTGGAAAGTTTCGACCTAATTGAGAAACTCTTCCTAAGTCTATGGTTCCCATAGTTGAAGAGGATTCACAAGATAAATCATCTTCAGTATTTTTATTATGATTTCTGAGAAAAGAAAGTTTTACTTTTCCATCATTAAATTGTTCAATATTTTTGAGAAGTATGTTTGGTTCAATTGGTTCTATAGGTTTTTGAGGTTTTAGCTGGGTAACTCCTTCAAGAATCCATTCTTCTAGAAGATTTACATCTTTCCATTGAATTGATCTTGGTATGCCGGAGTTTGATTTTGAAAGATCAGTTTGGAGTAACAGAGTTTCACCCTTTTTACTGGATATTTTTACTTTTGAAGAAAAAGCACTTGCCATGACTTTATAATGAAGCCTAAAAACTAAAGCAATTGGAATTTGATCCTTCTATCATTTCATAATTATGTGTTTTGACTTGCAAGATTAAAGATTTTTTAAAATTTTTATCATTTAGAGAAACAGTAAAATTTGGATAACAATCAAAAGATATTGGACTAGCACATAAACTTGATTCTGTAGAGCTAAGTAAAGAAACTTCAAATAATTTAAATCTAGTATCTCTTAAGATAGCTAGTATTGAGGTGTTAAGATCTTCTTTTGAAAGTGGTTTAATACCGACTTGGACTAAACCAATATGTATATATTTGAAATTCTTTTCTCTATGTCTTTTTAAAGCATGTTCTGAAAATAAATGACTTGTTTCAAAAGGTTTGGTTAATTAAATATCGCGTTCTTCGGTTTTAATTGAAAAATTTGTTCTTAGAAAATTTATTTTTGATATCTGATAAATCTGGTCTCTATGGACTCTTGGGATTTCCCAATTGTCAATTGATCCTTGGAAATCATCTATAATAGTTTCATGACTATTTATAACTTTTTTTAGACTCTTTTGAAGATCTATATCCAGACCATGACTATCTATACTCTTTTGACTCAGACCTATTTAGCAAATTTCTTTGAGTTGACAATGGAAGTTTTTTATATGCTTAAGTGGCTGGTACAAGTTTTTATTTATATGCTTAAGTGGCGGTAGTGGTCAATTATGGTGTTTGGATAAGTTTTTGTGGAGGTGGTCGGTTAAGAAATATGTTATAAATTATAAATTCTATTTATGTGTTTGGGTTTGAATCCATTTAGGAATATTGGAAGGGTATAGATTTAAAGGGATTCTGTATTTGTCCCACCATTTGACTTTAAATTTTCGCCTGATGATTGGTATTGAATCATTCGAAAATTCAAGAGTCCATGAAAAAACCCAAGGTAAATGAAATTTGGAATGAAAAAAGGGTTAGAGCGAGAAATCTTTTTTCATCATCGGAAGGGATGAAAGAGGTTTTGAAGATTTGGAAAGATTTGTTTATCTGAGGTTATATATATATATATATATATATATATTTTAATGTTGAAAATAACAGAATGGGCCAGTGGAGGTTGTGGTGGAGGTCTATCAGTCGGGATCACATTATAGAACACCTTTTTGTTCACCGATGTGAACGAGACTCGTCGTTTAGGCCAATCGATCACTGTTCCACTCGTTGCAACAAATGGGCCTCCAAGGATGATATGAGTACCATCATCCGCCTTCATGTCAAGTATGTGGAAGTCGGCAGGGACACTACAATTCCTAATCCAAACCATGACATCCTTAGCTACTCCATTTGAACTTATTACATCGGCGTTGGCGAGTCCAATTTAAACCTTCAATGGTTGAAGATTTGTGATTCCCATCAGCTTATCTCTCTCCATGGACATGATATTGATGCTTGCTCCGAAGTCACATAGAGTGTCATCGAACTCAAAACCTTGGCTTGAACACGGGACTTTGTATTGTCCGGGATCTTCCCTCTTTAAAAGTGTTCTAACCGGTTCCTTTTCTTGGAATGATCTTGTCTCTTGGATGCATTGTACCGACGTCTGAGGCCTTTCCTGCTTGATTGGTTCGATGGATTCGAGTATCCTTCGTTGATTGTGCTGAACATTCCCACCGAAGAACTTCGGTTTCGTGGGATTTCTTTCTTCTTTGATGAACAAGAGAGGGGTTACCACATGATTGTCCTTGTTAGTCATGATGTTGTAGCTTTGGTTCGGCTTATAATCACGTCATGTGGATATTTTAGAGATGTGTGAGCGGTCTCGAGAGTTCTCAGAGGTGAATCGATCACTTTTGCACGATGTGAATGTCTGGTGGTCGCTTCTGGAAGGGCATCAACCTCGTCTGGTCGATGTGGAGGCTCCTGGATTAGCATCGACCGCTCCTGGTCGATGCTTGCGTCGATTTCTTCCGTTGTCAGCTTGGCATCGACCCTTCCTGCTCGATGTGTATGCTCGATGGGTTTTCCTGAAATCACATCTACCTCCTCAGCTTGATGGGGATGTCCGATGGGTAGAGCATCGACCTGGTATGGTCGATGCATCTGCTCGATGGGTTCCATAAAAAATGTTGCTGAAACATTTTCCTCCAACTGCTTGCTACTTCTCAGTGTCATGACATGCACATATTCGTCAGGGTTCATTTCGGATTCACCGGGAAGCACACTTTGAGTACCTTGAGATGAGGTTGCAACTTTATTCCTTAGAATTTCTTTGTCGAGAATAACGGCACTAGACTCGGGTGTCAGGAATGCCACCTCGGTAAGCTCTTTGTTCTTCTTAGTCACGAGATCTTTGAGGAATTTGCTAGCGTTGGGAATCATCGTCAAAGCTTCTAGTATCGACATAGTGATGATTTGGGTTGATATTTGGGTACAACGGGAATCGCTTGGCTCCTCTCTTGAGTATTAGGCTCCTTGTACAAGAGTTAGGCTCTTTATCCTCGTCCAGTTTCTCCATAATGATTTCTTCAATCTCAGGTTCTTTCTCTAGTATAATGGGATCTTCCTTCTCGATGATTGGATCTTTTTTCTCGATGTTAGCCTCTGTACTCTTTTTGTTGACTGGTTTCTTTGGTGGAATCGGTTTGAGCTCCTTGCCACTCTTCAGGGTTATCGCATTAATCATCGGTGTTACCTCCAATGTCATGGTTTCTAGCTTGTGGACCTTAGAAACCAAGTCTTCGAACTTCTCATCTAACTCGTGACACCGTTGGTTAATCTCCTTGAAGTCTTCACTACCCCTTGTAACCATCCTTGTCTGTTGTCCCAGAACATTCTGAACTATCTCCTCGAGCTTGCCCGTTTTAGCCATTGAGATACTCGTCTCCTCACTATTTTTAGACTGAGCATCGACCATGTACGGTCGATGTTCATGTCCGGTTTTAGTTGCGTCGACGTGGTATGCTCGATATAGCTGGTCGACGCTTGCATCTTGTGTTGCGTCGATGGCGGACAATCGATGCTCCTGCTCGACGGTTTTCCTTGGAAAGCCGTCGACCCCTTCTGGTCGACGGTGTTGTTCCGTATGTTGTTTTGACCGGACGAAATGTTGCGTCGATTTCAGAACCTTGTCTATTTTTTTGTATAGCGCCTCTAGTCAGCTTCTCCTCATCTTCATGGATGTCGGCCTGTTTTTCTATTCAATCGTAGTCTTCTCCATAGTTCGCATCACTCTCGGCTAGATTCTCCACTAACTCTCTTCCACATTGTGCGTCTTGTCCCAAGAAAGTTCCATGACTAGCTACATCGAGTAACATACGATATTTAGGTGTCACCCCTCTATAGAATATGCTTAGAAAATGCTCGTCACTGAACCCATGATGAGGGCATTGTCTCGTGTATTCCATAATTCTTTCCCATGCTTCTCCGAAGCTCTCAGTGCTTCGTTGTGTGAAGTTTGAGTAGAATTTTTTTCGGAACGCTTTTCGGCATTGACTCCACGTTGCAACGGTCTCCGATGGAATGCTCTTTTCCCACTGACGTGCTTTACCATCAAGGGAAAATGGGAATAAGCGAAGTTTTAATGCATCCTCAGAGAGACCGTTTATGTGCACCATTCCGCACAGGTTGTCGAAGTGATCGAGATGATCCATAAGGTTCTTCAATGATAGGCCGTGAAACTTCTCCCTTTGGACCATGTCAATGAGGTCGACTTTGATTTCGTACTCGACATCTCCTAATGGTGGTGGTCGGATTCCTGTGCGTGGGACGTAGCTTATTGGCTCGTTGACCATGCCTATTGATCATACAACCCTTTCCCTATGCACCACGTTCTCTTCTCCACAGTCCAGCAACTGGTTCATTTTTTTTTTGGCTTTATCGAATTTATTAACCTGAAAAATCAAAAACAAAGTTTTAAAAAAATAAGAAAATAAAAAGAAACCTAGTCTCAGATTCAGACCAAATCTCTATGGCTATTTCTACAATCCCAGCAACGGCGCCAAAAACTTGATGAGAGGATTAGTTTCACCTCGTCTCAGCTTTCACCCAAGCACTACTAGAAAGTAGTCTCGAGAGTTTAATCCGATCTTACCGCAAGTGCACGATTAAATGCAATCGTAGTATGTTCGGGATCGATCCACAGAGACTGAAAATAACTACACAGAGAGTACAAATGTAAATCTAATCTAGGCAAATTATAATTGTTTGAGTTTTTAGTTTTAATTAACTAAAGTGCATAAAAATAAATAAGAAATAATTAAATAAACAACAATTAAATTACTGAATTAAATTGCATAAAATAAATAGCTGAAAATAAAGTGCATAACTTAAAGTGTGGAAATTAAATTGCAGAAAATAAATTGCGGAAATATAAATAGCAGAAAATAAAGGCGTAAAATAAATTACGAAATTTAAATAGCGTAAAATAAATTGCATATAATAAAGTGCGTTAATAAAATTGGGTAAAATAAATTGCCGATATTAAATTGCATAAATAATATAACTTAAATTAAATAACGATTAAACAATAATAAAGAAAACGATCCCAAGAGTGAATGAGAACGAATCCGGAAATCTTCTAATATATGAATTGATGTTCTTTAACCCTTCGTTAGTATCTATTGATCTAGAGATTTCTTATATAGATTAGTCCACTTTCGTGGTATGCTAAACTCTCTGTAAAAACCCACTCTCGTGGTGCTCTTACAAGCATTGAGAACGATCTCGTCATCGACCGGACTGACCAACAATTGCAATTATACAAAGTAGCCAATCGCCTAACATGCTTAGTTCCGAGACCTTAATCCACTTTCGTGGCATCAAGACTCTAAGATGCTAAACTAACTTGATCAAAGCTAATTTAGATAAACTCACAAGTAAGAATAGATTTATCAATCGACTAGGATTCCGAGTATCTAGATCCGAAATTCTGCGATCCACTTTCGTGGTATAGAGAATTCCCGAAACACTTCGTCACACCCAATGGATTAGTCCAAGCTCTTAGACAACTCCCCAGGGAGTAAATCTAGCCTTAGGAACACATACAAGACAATCAATCGGTTAAGAACAGAAAACATCAATCTCTAATCAGTAAATCCCATCATCGATCTCCACCCCCGAGATCTAAAGGATCTACTCGCTCATAACTCCGAGGGTGACGGAAGTGTATGAGATAGAAGACATAATAAACAATAAACAAAAACAGTAAACAAAGTAAAGCAATAAGAAGAAGAAGAAGAAGAAGAAGTAGAAGAACTAAATCATTATCATAAACAAAACATAAGAACAAAGGGTTTTGAGACTTTTCTCTCTAAGTGGTGGCTACCAAAAAATGGAAACCCTTATGAGGGAGGCTACATGTGTTTATATAGAGTTTTAGGAGTTTTGGAGGAGTCTAGGTCGTGCCCCAAAAGCTTCTAGAAGGTTCCAATTCCTCCCAAAGCTTTCCATACTTTGCAATTCGCATTAACCAAACTTTTCTTTTCTGCCTGGTGAGTCAGCGTCGATGGACCAAGTTCCATGCTCTTGCTCGACGTGAATTCTCAGGAGGGGCGTCGATGGGCCACACTCGATGCTTGCGTCGACGGTTTTCGTTGATAGGTTCTGAGCTTGGGTCCCCCTCCGGTGTCGATCGTCCAAGATTGATGCTTGGATTGATGGAATACTTAGACCCCTCTTGTGTCGATCGTCCCAGATTGATGGTCGGATTGATGGGATGCTCAGACCTCTCTGGTGTCGATCGTCCTATACTGATGCTTGGATTGATGGGATGCTCAGAGAGGGGTGGTCGATGCTATGGCCGCTGCTTCCTTTGAGGTGGCTTTTCGCGATACTCTCAGCCCGAGCAAGTAGCTCCCAAGTCTCCATGGCTTCTTAAAGCTCCAAAGCACTCCAGAGTACCTATAAATATAAACAAATGCAAACAAATGCAAGTACCTATAAATATAAACAAATGCAAATGCACTAAAACTATCCTAAATGCAAGTTAGAAACATATAAAACTAAGCTAAATGTACGCAAGAAAGCATGTAAAATACGATGCTATCACCGCCAATCGATGTGTCTCTCACACATAAGAGTAATCGATGATGGGATTGCGTGTAATGCGTGAAGGTCACCATGAAAATGGGTTTGACATAGTGTCTAGTCTATCACGAAAGGGGTATCTAGCCTAACTTCGAATATCCCTAGATTGACAACATAAAATAAAAAGGTAGAACATAAATCCTATGATTTAGAATACCTGATAAATTGACTATCGCCCAATTCTCTATAAATATTTATTTATGTTATTTATTTATTTTATGTCATTTAATTCATGCAATTTAATTTCCGCACTTTAAATTACGTAATTTACTTTATGTACTTTATTTTATGTTATTTACTTTTCTGCAATTTAATTTAAGTATTTAATTTATGCAATTTAATTTATGTTATTTAAATTATGTTTTATTTATTTTGCATCATATAGTTTACGACTCTAAACCACCCCCTGTTTTATTATTCCGCCTAGATTATATTTGTATTTGCATTCTCTGTGCGTTATTTTATTCTCTGTGTGGATTGATCCCGTATTACTACAATTCCATGACTGTGCACTTGCGATTTTATGGGTTAAACTTTCGAGACTACTTTTTAGTAGCACTCGGGTGAAACCTGAGAAGGAGATTACATTACCCCCAATCTTCCTCCCGCATCAATTACCGACCCATCTCATGCTGTAATGTTCTCTACAAGATCATCTCAAAAATTATAGCCAATCGACTAAAGGTTCTGTTCCCAAAAATAATCGCCAAAAATCAATCTGCTTTTGTCAAGGGTAGACTCCTAATGGAAAATGTTTTACTTGCTTCTGAAGTAGTAAACGATTACCATAAGGATTCAGTATCTCCTCGTTTTGCTATGGAAATTGATATATCTAAAGCTTTCGATTCAGTGGAATAGTCTTTTTTGAGAACAACACTTCGTACTCTTGGGTTTCCGAATAAATTCGTTCATTGGATTAATCTCTGTATATCTACAACATCTTTTTCAGTTCAGGTAAAGGGGGAACTTGCTTGTTATTTTGGGAGTTCAAGGGGATTACGTCAAGGATGCTCACTATCACCTTACCTCTTCGTGATATGCATCAATGTATTGTTGAGTATGATTGATGAAGCTGCGGTTACCAAGCTAATAGGATATCATCCGAAGTGTAAGATTATAAATCTAACACACTATGTTTTGCAGACGATCTATTGGTGTTTGTGGAAGGAAAAAAAAACAATTGAGGGGGTATTAAGCGTTTTTGATCAGTTTGCTAGATTTTCTGGTCTTCGGAAAAACATTGAGAAATCAACCATTTTTCTAGCTGGTGTTTCATACTAAAATCGAGCTGAAATCATACCGGACTTTCCGTTTAATGAGGGACAACTTTCAGTTCGCTATTTAGGGTTACCGCTTCTTACGAAAAGGTTAACTCATGCAGATTATAATGTGCTTTTGGAGAACATAAGATCGAAAATGAACTCTTGGACTGAACGTTATCTATCTTATCTATCTAATTAATTCAGTTATTGTCAGTCTAACAAATTTCTGGCTAGCGTTTCGATTACCAAAGAGTTGTATATGGGAGATTGATAAATTATGTGCATCATTCCATATTACGATAATTATGTGCATCATTCCTATGGTCAGGGCTAGAGAAGGCCGCTTCCAGACTGAGCAGGGACGGCGGAATGGAGTCTTCTACGGCCTAGAGACGAGCGGTGGTGGCGGGAAGATCTTCCTCCGGAGCTGAAGTGGTGGCCGGGACCAGTAGCCGCTTCCGGGGAGAAGGTCCAACGAGTAACAGGCGATGAAGAAGGAAACGCGGTTGGCGCATGTCGGAACGTTCTTCCTTCGGATCTGATCAGTCGACCGGGACCAGTGGTCGGATCTAGGGAGAAGGTCCCTCGAGAGACGAAAAAACAAGACGGCATCGAGAAACACGAGGAGAAGAAGACGAGAGCGGAGGTTCGGCTGGGACGGCAGCGGCGATGACCGCCACCTTCCTAGCGACGGAGGCTGAAGGGAACTTACCAGGTTTCGGGAGATGTGCCCGAGAGAGAACGCGGCTAACCCTTGATTGCAGATTTTCAATGGAAATTTGGTCTAAACTGACGCAAGAACTTCTGGATACATTATCTACTTCAAATTGGAACCAACTTCAGCCACTACTACAACACTCATCCCTGCCTCGGCTAAAAATATATCTTCTTAGATATGTTTTCCAAGCAACGATCTACCAATTTTGGCGGGAGAGGAATTCAAGAAGACATGGCGAAGTCCCAAAGACATCGGTAATTCTCAGCAACCAAATTGATAAGCATATTCGAAATTTCCTCACATCTATCCGTGAGCAAGGCCATAAAAGATATGATGAAGCTCTACAAGTATGGTTCTCAACACAAGGAGGATAATACATGGTCCAAGTTTTTACAATCAATCTCTAGTTTAAAATTTCTCAGTTTATTTTAAGTATATGAAAGCATTTATTGTATAAACGGTTTTTTTTTAGTAATAAAGTTTAACATTATATTCAAAAAAAAAAAAAACAGGTAATAAGCAAGTTAAACTACTGTTTTCGGGAATGAATTCTCTTTTTTACTTTTACAAATTACATAATATATGATACCAAAATAATAAATAACTATTAAATATCATATCACATAGAAATTAAAATAAAATAAAATACTAAATACCAACAAATTTTTTGGATCTTGCTTATCTAAAAATAGAAAATAAAAAACGAGTACGAAAAACAACAACATATATTTTACGACACTTATAACATTATAATGATGGAAGAAATCAACGACCACATTGCCCTTATCGTTATTGCATCTCTGTAATTTAAAATTTAAAAAAAATGATTTCGGGTATTAATTCCTAAAAAAAAAATCTAAATAATAGGTTTTTTTTTTGGCAAAAAAATCCTTTAAAATTAGTATTTTTTTGCAATTTTACCTTTCATATCTAAAACATGCAGGTTAATCCTGCGAAGTCAAAAATAATACGCAATAGAACCCGTCTTCATTACCGTCAAGTTTGTTAAATTTTGATAAATAATATATCAGATCGAAACCTTCATGACGAAGAATCCAAATCTACTTTTAGAATTTTAAAAAATCTAATGTATATGACCTTGAAAACATATAGAAATATACATATAAGGGTTATATTGTGTATTATTTTTGATTTTGTAACATTAGTATGCATCTTTTTGAGATAGAGAGTAAAATTGTAAAAATTGACGAATTAGAGGGGTTTTTCGCATAAAGTCATTTTTTTGTTGATAAAGTTCTAAATATAGTAGTTGTGCCAAATAAAAAACCATCAGAAAAAACTTACCCCGATTAGTTTTGTCGACGGCGAGAAAACAGGTCCATGGGCTGTTACTGAAGAGACGACGATGGTTAGTAGCAAAAACAGCCCCAGGAGAGAAGAGAACTTTAGCAAAGCCATGTTGTTTTTTTTTTCTAGAAATTTTTTGGATGGTCTTACATATTTAAGTGGAGCTCTTATATAGAGATTTTAATTCACTGAACTGATTCCTCATTTTACAGCTTTTAATATGGCAACCAGACGACCAGATCGTGTTTTCGATCTTTACACCATTTTTTCCACAGTAAACTATTATTTAAATAGGATGATTCATTGCATGATGTAATATCGTTTTGATTTTATTTATTTTTCAAAGTTTGGAACATATAGTGACCAATAAAAAAGAATTTAGATCATATAATATACCGCTTATTCAACGAGCAACATGTATTAAAAATGTTACCAAGTCGTTCGTTAAATAACTCCAAAATAACTTTAAAAGTAACAACTCCAGCAAAAATAATTGAAAATATGAACGATTTCAGCAATTTACTCTTATTAATATGGCCTTAAATTAAGACCATTTAATTAATATAAAGCTCTCGTGGAATATGGTCGCACCTGCTTCTAATAAGGCCGAATTTTTAAGACTCAAGTAATAGATAGTGATTTTGAGGTTGAGTCTGTGTGTAGGAGAATAACAGATAGACTTGGATCCTCTATATGGGTGAGCCACGAATAAAAGTTAGAAAATTTTAACAAAACTGCAACTTTTCGAATCTATATAATATCAATTGCCACTCGTGTTTTCCTTCCGAGAAATGTCTCACCGTAGTAGCTATAGGAGAATCTATATTATATCAATTGCCACTCTTGTGTTTCCCTTTCGAAAATGTCATTTTCTCACTGTAGCTATAGGAGAGAACTCATTCGTTCTTTTTTTTTTTCTTTTCTTCTTTCTTCTTCTCACAAATAGAAACTTGACTTCTCTCTTCTTCATCTTCTCTTTCTTTCATCCTTTTATTGATTCTTCTCCCATCTCTCGTTTATCTCTCACCATTAATGGAGCAAAAAAAGGTGGAAGCTTGAAAGCTTAGATTAACAAATCCTTCGACCTAAAAGTCCCTAGCCATTGAAATTAATTTTTTTCTCGTTTATGAGAACAAAAGACCAATCTTTGTTTATCGTTATGTTTTTTTTTTTTTTTGTTTTTGGTTTTGATTTTGCTTATGATTTTGATTCCAAACTTTGTCAAAGTTTTCTTTTCTTCATCTTTCATTCATCAAAAATAAAAGTTTCACATTCTTCTGACTCTCGATCTGGAATTTTACATTCTTCTGACTCTGGAATTTTGTTGTTTGATTCATGATGTTGGGTTCTCGATCATTTGTTTGTTTAATTTTTTGGGTTCATGATGTTGGTGAACAAATAACAGAGTAATGGACAAATAACGAAGTGGTAGACAATTAACGGAGTGGTGGACAAATAATTGGGGGCATACCCACTATATTGAATTCTAGTCCATATTAGGTGCAGGTCGAAGGTTTTTGAGATTCTGAGAATTAAGACATCAACTTTAGTACTCTATAGAAAACTCGTATACATTTTACTAGACAAATTCTTGGTTTTTGTCCACTAAGTTTATTATTTGTCCAAACGAATTGTATTTTGTCCATAATTCTTGTTCATATTTCTTGTCCACGAAATGAATTACTTGTCCACATGAATTGAATTCTTGATTTCTTCTTCCTCCATAATCATTGGCAAATCCAAATCTGAAATGCAATCATCAAGTTAACTTCATCTCAGTAATCACAAAAAATGAAATGTAGGGTTTTAAAATTAAAAAATACCCTCAAAATTAGAAGATAGAAAAATGAAATGTAGGGCTATATCCACCTCTCCGTTTTTTTTCCACCATTCCGTTTTTTTTGTCTACCACTGCGTTATATGTTCACGACTTCGCTTATCACCACAACTACGTTTTTCAGCCACTAAATTATATGTGAAAATATTATTTTCCTCCATTATACAGTGGACATATAATATTCGTCCACTAAACTCGTGATTATCTTTCATATCAGATCTCTATCTCCCTCTCTTCTTCAAGACTCTTCGTCCTCTTAGGAGCTTTAGAGGAGAGAAAGAGCGAGAGAGAGAAAGAAAAAGATAGAGACTGAACAAGAGAGACTGAACGAGATTGATCAAGAGAAGAAAAAGGAAAAAGCAGAAGGAAATAGAAAAAGAAGAAATCAAGGGCACTTTTGTAACACTGTACACAAAAGTGGCATTTCCCAAAAGTTTTTTCGAAAGTGGCATGTGCGGTAAGTGTCATTTCTCGTTAATTTCCCTGAAGTTATGGTTAGTTTGTAAACGAAATATATATCATAGATGCTAGATCCTTAATTTCTGACTTGGAGTATCTAGATCAAATCCTTTCTCTGGGATATAATCTCACTCGATTCATCGATGAATTAAACATATCTCCGCAGATGACGTTGACCGTTGATGGCAAGGACGAACCCAACCCAGATTTTTTCGCATGACAACGATATGATTCGCTTCTATAGGGTGGCCTTATTGCCTCGATTGAAGTTACAAATCAGCCATTAATCACTACAGCTGAGTCCTCCCTTGAAGTGTGGTGTCGTAAGATTTCTAACCTATCAGACACAGCCACTTATAGTCTTTGACTTAATCAACCAACAAAAGCACTCTTCTTCAGCCACAGTGTTCCAAACACTTGATTGATTCCTTCTCCTTCACAAGACTTTCAATCAAGCTTATGTATAAGCTTCATGTTTCAAGTTGGATCATAGATCAACATTCTCCATCTGATTCAAGCTTGAAACCTTGAAAACTTGCCCCATAGAACCTTTGAAATCTAACTCTAACCTTGGCAAACGAGTCTCCAATAACCTGCATAAATTACACTCACACATCAAACGTTTCAGCATATTCATATCCTGAAATTTGCATCAACCGTCAACGCATCCCAATGTGAATAACCCCAAGACCTCTGAGACCTCGGCAATTTTCCTGTTTGTTCCTTCAGAGATACACTAATATTCAACATCTCCTTTCCAACGTGATTATACTATTGGTCTCGTTTGGTGGAAGGTACGACCAGGTTCCAGCTTCTAATTTTATTTTGCTCTATGATTCATCAAATGATGTACCAATGTATGAAAGTCTAGATGGGATTATGTATGAGTTCACCTTAGATGATTTATGGTCACGTACGATGCATGTTCATATGATATTTGCCTCATCCTCAGATAATATGATGATGTTGGAGTCTTTTACTTCGATGTCCATGGAGCAGTTCTCTGATGTTATAGATGTCACTTTGTGGAGTAATGTGTCACTTTATTCTGATTGTATTGTGTCTATGCCAACGGAATATACGATTCCAAGGCAAGCTTTGGCTTTTAACATGGTACCGCCAAACCAGACAGAGACTATAAATTTATGTGAATTAAATTAGAAAGCCCGTTAATGTTTAGGCTGACTGATTGATATCGATGATCGAGGATTTCTAGCGGCTGGAAACTTTGGAGGAGAACTGATTCACCAACAAAACATAAGTCCAATCCAGGAAGAAGTGAAGAACTAGTCAATCAATGAACGAGGAATGTTTGGATTGGAACGTAGAGATGATGGACCGTTTACCGGAACCATTGAACATAGTGCCGTACTGCTTTACATGCGGACAAGAGGGTATTATCCGGGAAGATGTCCCTATGTGGAGAACATCGATTGATTCTGCATTGCCAAATGAGCACTAATGTCAGGAAAATCTTAGGTCTTGGGATGCAATTGTGGTGGTTGCAATGGAAATGTGTTGCTTCGAGTTATTTTGTTACTATAATTATTAAGGATAGGAAATCGTGGATGGCTTCCTAATTGGCTAGCCACCAAGGTGCAAAAGAGTCGTCATGCTATATTCATCTTGGAATCTACCCTTCCAAATCGAAACTAGCAAGTGGGTTCAAGAATTGTTCAAATGTGCAACAAAATATATACATATGAAAAAGCTAAAGACGTAAGAATGACTAGAGAAAAAATAATTATTTTCGTCTGAAATAATGATCAATCTTTAAATTGGTTGATTATCTAGATAAAAATTTTAGAAAAGAGAAAGAACTTCAAGGGATGTGTAAATGTTGGGACCAACTTCAATGTCAACTAATCTCTCAACGATTTACAACTGAGGATTTTCTATTCCGATACACTTTTCAAGCCAGTATCTATGCTATATGGAGGGAGAGAAACTCGAGACGACATGGAAAGCAACACAAATCATCATAACACAAAGTTTATGGATAAAGATGTTCGAAATCGGATAAGTTCATTGATGGAAATGGGCCACTATTGTAGCAACAATAACACAAAGTCTAAGAAAACTTATGATCCTTTCACGAAGTGATCTTAGAACGAATTCTCGTGTCTTTAGTAACAAGAGGACTTGATTTTTAGAAGAAGAGAGAACTCTTTCTTGATTAATAATGAAAAACTGCATTTAAATAAAAAAAACCCACACCTATTTAAATAGAGTTCTGAAAAGATAACACCGAATATTATAAGTAAAAGGAAAACTTATCTAAAAGAATATTTAAATCTAAAATAACACAATATCTTAACACGATAGCAAAATATAGAAAAATATATAATTACGCTCCATCAGATCGCCCAGGGTAGAGAAAAAATCGCCCTCGAATTTTATCTTCATCGGTAGGAATGTAAGGAACGATGTGTTTTACGTTAAAGACGTCTGATGTATGCATATGCGAAGAAAGCTGGAGCCTATAGGCATTACTGTTGATGTTTTGGACAATCTTTAACGGGCCTATCTTGTGCGATTTGAGTTTATTGTAGCTCAAATCGATCTTTACCTATAAGTATTAGCTGGGAATCGATCTTTGGTCAAGACTGCCCAAACTAAATCACCTTCATTTAAATGCATCTCACGACGATGAACATCTACCGTGGCCTTGTATTTGTTGGTTGCCTGCTCCAGATTCGCCTTGACAAGCTGATGTATAGCCTGAAAATCATCGATCATATCACACCCTCGACCATGGTGTCGCATACGATCGGGTGCAAGATGAAGCTCAGTCGGACCCCGACCATACACAATCTTGAACAGAATAATAACATGTACTCCTATTAAGAGCTCGATTACGTGTAAACTCAGCTTGACAAAGAATCAAATCCCACGATTTAATATTGTCGCCAACTACCGACCGAAGCATGTCACCAAGAGCTCCGTTAGTGACCTCCGTTTGCCCGTCCGTCTAAGGGTGGTATGTTGAACTCATATCCAAATTCGTATGTCATAAACGCCACAAAGATCTTCAAAAATGACTCAAAAAGCGAGTATCTCTATCAGATACGATAAACAATGGAAGCCCATTGATGGGGATGGTTTTTCTACCTCTCACCAGATTTCATCCGAGCGCTTAACCCATAGAACCGCAAGTGCACAATCATGCAATTGTAGTACATACGTGATCGATCCACAGAGAGAATAGAATAACTACATAGAGAATGCAAATGCAAATCCAATCTAGGCGGAATAATAAGATGGGGGTTCGTGTCCTAAGCTATATGATGCAATAAAATAAATTACTTAAATTAAATAACATAATTTAAATTACATAAATAAAATACTTGAAATAAATAACATAATTAAATTGCATAAAAATAAAGTACTGAAATTAAATTGCATAAAATAAATTGCATAATTTAAAGTGCAGAAATTAAAGTGCGGAAAAGTAAATTGCGGAAATATAAATTGCGGAAATTAAATTGTGGAAATTAAAGTGCATAAATTAAAAGTGCATAAATATAAATTGCGGAAATGTAAATTGCTGAAAAGTAAATTGCATAAATTAAATGGCATAAATTAAATTGCATAAATATAAATTTGTGGAATTAAATTGCATAAATATAAATAACATAAATAAATAAACATAAATAAAATACTAAACTAATTATTCACAGTTAATTGAGTGATAGTCGATTTCAGATTACAGGATTCATGTTATACCTTATAGTTTATGTTGTCAATCAAGGGATATTCGAAGTAGACTAGTCCACTCTCGTGGTATGCTAGACACTGTGTCAGACCCATTCTCGTGGCGACATTCACGCATTAAACGCATCCCATCATCGATTATTCTTATGTGTGAGAGACATATCGATTGGCGTTGTCACACTACCAACCGATTAACCAAGTGTTTAGCTTGCATTAGAAGTGTGTCTAAGAGGAAGAGTGGATGACAGATCTATTTCTAGAATACAATCTCACTATCGTGATGATGTATTCCTGAGATCATTATCTAACTTTGGCCACAATTAGACAAGCATTAAGATATTCCATCAAACAACAAACTCAACCATAGCTAATACTCTCTACTATGCAAGTCTGAAGTTTTAACTCATTCTCGTGGTGCTAAGGGCTTCTATTCGTATAACCACATCTACTGATTTGGTTATAACCTTAAGCACATCCCATAGGACATGACTTAGCATTAAGAGTGCATATTAGAGTAGCTAGATCAATTAAGAACAATTAGACATATTGAATCCTAAATCTTCAATCCCATCATCGACCACCACCCTAGTGATCTAAAGGATCTACTCTCTTGTCTTTCCGAGGGTGACTGCAAAGACAAGGATTAGGTTCATAAAACAGTAAATAAGAAACTAAAGAACAAGAGTAGAAATATAAATCAAATCATAAACAAAAACATAAGAAAGAAATAGACATAAAAGAAGAACTCTTTATTGAAAGTGAGACAAAAAGTGGCTAGAGAGTCTAAGCTTGTTTCTAGTGAGAATACATGAGTTTATATAGAGTTTAGGTGGTCTGGGGGATTGTAAAGCGTCCTTAGAAGTCTCTGGAAGGTCATAACTCAAGATCCGAAGCTTCCATAACTGACAAGTTCGTATTAGCCAAAGTTTTCTTTTCTGCACAGTGACTCAGCATCGATGGCCCAGGGTCGATGCTTGTGGTCGATGGGCTTCTCCAGGATGAGCATAGCCAGGAGTGGTCGATGATTGTGTTGATGGTCTTCGTCTTCGGCTTCAAGTTCGGGTTCGTGGCTGGGCGTTGACCCCTCCTAGTCGATGGTTTCTGTCAATGGTCTGCTCAGGCCGGGCGTCGACCCCTCCTGGTCGATGCTCTAGTCGATGCTTCCTTCGGGAAGCTCTCGAGATAGTTCTTCATGATGTCTTGGCCCCAACAAGTAGCTCCAAGGTCCCTATAGCTTCTAAAGATCCTAAAATGCTCTGAAACTGTATGATTTCCTCCAAGTACCTATATACACATAAACAAATGCAAATGCCCTAAAACTATCCTAAATGCAAGTTAGAAACATATAAAACTATGCTAAATTTATGCAAGAAAGTATGTAAAATACGATGCTATCAACTCCCCCACACTTACCTTTTTGCTTGTCCTCAAGCAAACAAAAACTAAGCATAGTGAAGAAATACTAAAAACAGTAAAGATAAGGAGAGTGAACTTATACCTTGTGACATTGTTGTGTTTAATGCTTTTCGACCTTGTGGAGGTGGAATGATCTCTACCGTACTTATGTACTTCGCCATAAGCATAACAAGTCACCTTAGTTTCAACCGCTCCTCCTTTGATCCTAAACTCCTCATTGTTGACTTCTCTTTTTATTCTAAGCATGGGTTCTCAACTTGGGAATATCGATCAAAGGATATGAACACTTACTCTTTCGGATTTCTGTAAGCTCAAGACCGTCTTTGTGCAATTCCTTTCCCCTTCCTTTTCTCACTTCAAGGTCAATCGATTTTTCCCTACTTTTCTAGGGTATCATTTTATTTTTTTTATCGATCCCTTTTTTCCAGCTCTTTACTTCCCCTTAGGACAGGTTTTCATGAGACGCGAATGTTAAAAATGGTAGCTAATGCAAGGATTTTCTTTCGATTATCCCATTCTCAGGTTTCACCAAAGTCTATCCATAGGGTATTCTCGAGAGTTTAACCCATAAGACTGCAAGTGCACAGTCATGCAGTTGTAGTAATTATGGGGTCGATCCACAAGGACTGAGAACAACACACAGAAAGTACAAGTCTAAATCTAATCTAAGCATAATAGAGATATGGGAGTTTTCCTAATCTACTAAGCATAAAATTAAATGAAACAATAAATAAGAAAACATTAAATATAAATCTAAACTAATATTTACAGAAAATGGGTGATAGTCATAATTCAGGAAATCTAGATCTAGGGTTCATGTTCTACCTAGCAAGTTTACGTTTGTCCTTCTAGGGATTTTCCATGTCTTGCTAGTCCACTCTTGTTGTTTGCTAGTCTCTACATCCAAACCCACTCTCATGGCGAATGAACATGCATTTTATACAATCCCATCATCGAATACTAAGTATTCCTAGACTTTTAGAAAAAGCACACAAAGTGAGTGATAGATCTATTTCCAGAATACAACCCACTCTTGTGGCGAAGCATCCCTAAGATCTTAATATAACTTGATTAGGGTTAGATCAATATTTACTCTATCAAACAACAAACTCAACACTAGCTATGACTCTCTAGTATGCAGATCTGACGGTTTAACCCACTCTCGTGGCATCAAACACTTCTAAACATACAACCACACCTACTGGATTCAGTTGTACTCTTAATTATCTCCCATGAGAGAATACTCAGCATTAAAGTGCATGCTAGAGTAGCTAGATCGATTAAGAACAAACAAACATATAATAAACCCTAAAAATAGATCCCATCATCGACCACCACCCTAGTGGTCTAAAAGATCTACTCTAGAAGCAAAAGAAGAAAAAATAAAAAGTCTTACATCGGTGATGGCTCTTGTAGTTGCTAGGAATGTTCTTCCTAGTATGAGTGGATTTTTGGGTTCTTGATCCATCTCCAGCACCACAAAATCAGTTGGTATCTGAAATTTCCCAACCATCACCGTGACATCTTCAAGTAATCCAACTGGTGTCTTGATTGATTGATCAGCGAGGACAAGTGACATTCGACATTTCTTGAATTGTGTTAATCTTAGCTTATGAGCAATGGATAACAACATGAGACTCACGCTGGCTCCAAGATCACAAAGGGACTTTCCAAATGTCACGGTACCTAAAGTAGACGAGAAAGTGAAACTTCCCGGATCGTCTAATTTTTTTGGAATTTGTTTGTTGAGAATAACGACACTACACTCGTGAGTTAGGAACACCACTTCGGTGAGATCCTTCTTCTTTTTAGTTACGAGATCCTTGAGAATTTTTTTGGCATTAGGAATTGATATAAGTCAATTCCTTACTAGACCAAGTTTTCGTCGTAGTAGTAAGGTGTCAATCCATAAGGGTGAAGATATTAACCAAAAAGGATGCGATCAAGCAATTCAAGTCAAGCCAAGCAAATAGCGTATTGGGGTCTAGCAACCTAAACAAAAACTGAGAATGGACACTAAAACAGATACCGTATATGACTAACAAGAACTAGCAGAAACCAAGCAATAACAGAAATAGCATATGGGGGTAAAGAGCAGCGTATAGGACTAGCAGCTAATTCAACAATACAAGAGAAATTCCTAAGGATGGGGGTAATCGACTCAGTGTGTCCTCTTAGCCTATTCAAGTGGTTTAACAAAACTCAATCAAGCTATTCCCTAGACATCAAACATCAAAACCAGTTAAGTCCACTCCCGTGGTAAGTAACCTCAAACTAGACTAGTTCCAGACCCAATCCCTTGGCGAAATCTACCCTAGCAGGCAATACGAATCAGTTCAATATTGTCGATAAACACCCTAGACAACTAATCCCTTAGGCTAGGTATGCAAATCTCTAACATCAGTTCATTCAAGCATTTTATCAAACACCTTCTGGGTGGAAAAACACCTAAGTTCTAATTCCAATTGATCAGAAAGAAACTAGCATTAAGAACACTGATTTAGAAGGGAAATCAAACGATCTACACTTAAACCACCTGAAAGACCAAGATTCTACACCTAATCTATCCCATCCTCAAGAACCCTAATGACTACTCAAAACTCATGAAGAACATCAAGAACACAAACCCAGAAATCATAAAAACTTGCATAGATGATAGAAATAGATAGAGATAATGATAGAACAGAAGGAACAAACTCAAAATAACAAGTAGAAATCAAATTACAAGTTCTGGAAACTAAGAACACAAGGAAAAACTCGAAATATTAGAGATAAACGTAGTCCCCTTAGTCTTAACCCAACATTAGGTATTTATACTAAGTCTTAAAAGCCCTAAAACGTCATGCGCAAAATAGTAAAAATGTGCAGGATAAGGTCCAGCTCGGCTAAGTCTTGGTCGAGTGCTGTGCTCAAACAGACGAAATCAAGACTGCATTTTTCTGAGATGAGCTTGAGTAGTCCACTCGATTGCAGGGGCTCGAGCTGGGTTCTGAAACTTCAAGACGCCACCTTTTGTCTCTGCTTGATCATACAGCTCGAGCATGGGTACTCGAGCTGAGCTTCTGCTCCATCTCCTKCTCAGACTCGATCACGTCTGCATGGGTATCCTGCATGGACTCGATCAGCATGTCCCAGACAGCTTCTGCTCTGCACGGACTCGATCACAACTGCTCTGTATGGACTCGAGCAGCATGTCCCAGACAGCTTCTGGTCTAACTTCTCCAAAATCACCCGAAAGTACCTGTAACAAGCCAAATATGCAGGATGTATGCGGACCTAATGCAAAACACTCTAAGTATGCAAAACTCGGAATAAATAACAAGAACGGGGTGAATAACACGTCAAAACGTATGATTTATGCAAGCTAAAACGATGCAAAATGCAAATATTTCAGGAATCATCGTCAAAGCATCCAGCATTGGCATGGTGATGATTACTCCTTTCATTTGTTCTTCAAAGGCATTCCTCATTCGGTCCGCTATTCTTTTTTTATTCTTCCTGGAAAAGGAACCTTGGACTGATAATTTGATACATTCGGTGTTGCTTGGTTCCTTTCTCGAGGTAGAGGTTCTTTGCTTGCATCTGGTCTCTCGTCCACTATCTTTACTGTCTCAGGTTCATCTTCTATTATGATGTGATCTTCTTTTCGTAAGTTAGGCTCCACATTCTCCTTGTTGATTGGTTTCCTAGGTGTGATTGGACTGAATTATTTTCCATTCTTTAAGGTTATGACATTGATTGAAGGTGCTTCAGTTGTTGTTCAAGTTTCCAACGATTAGACTTTTAAGAACAATTCTTCAAATTTTTCTCTTAAGTCTTCGCATCTTTGATCAATGTTCTTAAATCCTTCACTTATCTCTGCACTTATTCTTGCGTGCCCATCTAAAGCATCTTGAATCTTCTCTTCAAACTTATCTGTCTCTGTCGTCGACCAGCCTACTCCATCATCGTATTCAGAAGGCACATCTACCTTGACTGGCCGATTCGTCTGGTCGATTTGCAGCATATCAACATTGATTGGTCGATAACATGGTTCAGTGGCCTCTCCTAGGGTTACATCGAGCTTGATTGGCCGATTCAGGTGACCGATTTTGTTGTCTGGGAAATCTCCGACTCCATTTGGTTGACGGTGAAGCCTTTCCTGCTGATCTAAAATTCTGTCTATCTTCTCGTGCAGTGCTTCTATAGTTCTTTTCTCCACATCTTCATGGATATCAGTGCATCTACTCGTGTGATCGTATTCATCTTCATACCTCATGTCACTTTCAGCTAAATTCTCTACCAATGTCATCCCATGTTGCGCTTCTTGGCCTAAGAAGGTTCCGTGACTGGCTACGTTGAGTAACATACGATGCTTAGGCGTGACTCCTCTGTAGAAAATACTTAATAAAGATTCATCAGTGAACCCATGATGAGGGAATTGCAGAGTGTATCCTCTCATTCTTTGCAATGCTTCTCCGAAGCTTTCAGTGCATTGTTGCGTAAAGTTAAATCTTGTTTCTCTAACGAGCTGTCCTTGAATTCAAAAAGAAATTTTTTAGGATAACATTTCTGCATTGACTCCACGTTGTAATGGTTTCTAACAGAAGATGTTTCTCCCATTGGCTTGCTCCACTTCCAAGTGAAAATAGAAATAGACGAAGTTTCAATGCATCTTTAGAGACTCCATTCATCTTGAATGTATCACATAATTTGTCGAATTGGATTCGATGCTCCACAGGATTTTCAGTTGATAAACCGTGAAAATTGTTGTCTTGAACCAAACGGATCAAGTCAAACTTGATTTCGAACTCAACATCTTCTACTGGTGGTGGGCGAATTTTGGTGCGGTGGTTGTTGCTTGTTGGCTCATCGACCATCCCTATCGTTCTTGTAGCCTTTGGCCTACACATCCATCATTCGTCCATCCAGTCTAGCAACTGATCTGTCCTTATCATTTTGCAAGTTTAAAAACCTGGAATTACAAAAACAAAACAAAAAAAAAATAAAAGCATTAAAATAGAATAAAATAAACCTAGTCTCCGATCTAAACTAAATCCCTATGGCTAATGCTGCAGTCCCCGGCAACAGCGCCAAAAACTTGATGCAAGGATTTTCTTTGGATTATCCCATTCTCATGTTTCACCCAAGTCTACCCAGAGGATATTCTCGAGAGTTTCACCCCTAAGACCGCAAATGCACAGTCATGCAGTTGTAGTAATTATGGGATCGATCCAGAGGGACTGAAAACCACACACAGAGAGTACAAGTCTATATCTAATGTAAGCATAATAGAGATATGGGGGTTTTCTAATCTACTAAGCATGAAATTAAATGAAACAATAAATAAGAAACATTAAATCTAAATTTAAACTAATATTTACAGAAAATGGGTGATAGTCATAATTCAGAAAATCTAGATCTAAGGTTCATGTTCTATCTAGCAAGTTTATGTTTGTCATTCTAGGGTTTTTTCATGTCTTGCTAGTCCACTCTCGTGGTATGCTAGTCTCTACATCCAAACCCACTCTCGTGGTGAATGAACATGCATTTCATACAATCCCATCATAAAATACTAAGTATTCCTAGACTTTTGGAAAAGACACACAAAGTGAATGATAGATTTTTTCCAGAATACAGCCCACTCTCGTGGTGAAGCATCCCTAAGATCTTAATCTAACTTGATCAGGGCTAGATCAATATTTACTCTATCAAACAACAAACTCAACACTGGCTATGACTCTATTGTATGCAGATCTGAAGGTTTAACCCACTCTCTCGTGGCATCAAACACTTCTAAACATACAACCACACCTACTGGATTCAGTTGTACTCTTAATTATCTCCCATGAGAGAATACTCAGCATTAAAGTGCATGCTAGAGTAGCTAGATCGATTAAGAACAAACAAACATATAATAAACCCTAAAAATAGATCCCATCATCGACCACCACCCTAGTGGTCTAAAAGATCTACTCTAGAAGCAAAAGAAGAAAAAATAAAAAGTCTTACATCGGTGATGGCTCTTGTAGTTGCTAGGAATGTTCTTCCTAGTATGAGTGGATTTTTGGGTTCTTGATCCATCTCCAGCACCACAAAATCAGTTGGTATCTGAAATTTCCCAACCATCACCGTGACATCTTCAAGTAATCCAACTGGTGTCTTGATTGATTGATCAGCGAGGACAAGTGACATTCGACATTTCTTGAATTGTGTTAATCTTAGCTTATGAGCAATGGATAACAACATGAGACTCACGCTGGCTCCAAGATCACAAAGGGACTTTCCAAATGTCACGGTACCTAAAGTAGACGAGAAAGTGAAACTTCCCGGATCGTCTAATTTTTTTGGAATTTGTTTGTTGAGAATAACGACACTACACTCGTGAGTTAGGAACACCACTTCGGTGAGATCCTTCTTCTTTTTAGTTACGAGATCCTTGAGAATTTTTTTGGCATTAGGAATTGATATAAGTCAATTCCTTACTAGACCAAGTTTTCGTCGTAGTAGTAAGGTGTCAATCCATAAGGGTGAAGATATTAACCAAAAAGGATGCGATCACAATTCAAGTCAAGCCAAGCAAATAGCGTATTGGGTCTGCAACCTAGACAAAAACTGAGAATGGACACTAAAACAGATACCGTATAGGACTAACAGAACTAGCAGAAACCAAGCATAACGAAATAGCATATGGGGTAAAGAGCAGCGTATATGACTAGCACAAATTCAACGATGCAAGAAGTTCTAAGGATGGGGTAATCGACTCAGTGTGTCCTCTTAGCCTACTCAAGTGGTTTAACAAAACTCAATCAAGCTATTCCCTAGACATCAAACATCAAAACCAGTTAAGTCCACTCCCGTGGTAAGTAACCTCAAACTAGACTAGTTCCAGACCCAATCCCTTGGCGAAATCTACCCTAGCAGGCAATACGAATCAGTTCAATATTGTCGATAAACACCCTAGACAACTAATCCCTTAGGCTAGGTATGCAAATCTCTAACATCAGTTCATTCAAGCATTTTATCAAACACCTTCTGGGTGGAAAAACACCTAAGTTCTAATTCGATTGATCGAGAAAGAAACTAGCATTAAGAACACGATTTAGAAGGAAATCAAGCGATCACACTTAAACCACCTGAAAGACCAAGATTCTATACCTAATATATCCCATCCTCAAGAACCAATTACTCAAACTGATGAAGAACATCAAGAACACAAACCCAGAAATCATGAAAACTTGCATAGATGATAAAAATAGATAGAGATAATGATAGAACAGAAGGAACAAACTCAAAATAACAAGTAGAAATCAAATTACAAGTTCTGGAAACTAAGAGCAGAGAGAACACAAGGAAAAACTTCGAAATATTAGAGATAAACGTAGTCCCCTAGTCTTAACAACATTAGGTATTTATACTAAGTCTTAAAA
Organism: Boechera stricta; assembly: GCA_018361395.1. Lineage (NCBI taxonomy): Eukaryota > Viridiplantae > Streptophyta > Magnoliopsida > Brassicales > Brassicaceae > Boechera > Boechera stricta. The sequence continues at coordinate 5,459,582 of CM031542.1, forward strand.
GCCCTAAATGTGAAAATAGTAAAAATGTGCGATAAGGTCCATCGGCTAAGTCTTGGTCGAGTGCTTTCAAATCAAGAGGATGAGCTTGAGTAGTCCACTTGATTGCAGGGGCTCGAGCTGGGTTTGAAACTTCAAGGCGCCACCTTTTGTCTGCTTGATCATACAGCTCGAGCATGGGTACTCGAGCTGAGCTTCTGCTCCATCTCCTGCTCAGACTCGATCACGCCTGCATGGGTATCCTGCATGGACTCGATCAGCATGTCCCAGACAGCTTCTGCTCTGCATGGACTCGATCACAACTGCTCTGTATGGACTCGAGCAGCATGTCCCAGACAGCTTCTGGTCTAACTTCTCCAAAATCACCCGAAAGTACCTATAACAAGCCAAATATGCAGGATGTATGCGGACCTAATGCAAAACACTCTAAGTATGCAAAACTCGGAATAAATAACAAGAGCGGGTGAATAACACGTCAAAGCATATGATTTATGCAAGCTAAAACGATGCAAAATGCAAACATATCAACTCCCCCAAACTTAGTCTTTGCTTGCCCTCAAGCAAACAAAGGAATGAGAATGGAGAAGAGGGTTGAAAGTGGGGACTCAGAACCAAAACTTTCAGATAATGACGGATGACCTCAATGTCCAAGTTACTAATTCTAGAATGCAAAGTTTATGAGGTCTACTTAAAAACGTTAGCCATATTTTCAGCACAAGTTCAATCAAACCTCAACCTATCATGCATTCATTTCATCATTCCCTTAACATTCATTAGAACAGAAACCATGAATCAAGCTAAGCATATTCAATGAACTCATTTGGCTAAGGGTAAGGTCAAGAGACAAAAATGGTCCCTTCAGTATGGTATTGACGTTTCAGAACAAGGGTCTCTCAATGAAACGGAATGAGCTTTAGTAGAATGTTAAAGGTAAGAACCAACCTATGCATACAAGAATAGACTCCCATCTACCTGTCCTACAGCGGTCTTATCCATTGTCAAAACCGGTCATCTAATTCTACCCTTCACCCAGGCTTTTTTTTTTTTGATATCCTGGATCAGTTTCATCTTTTCTTTTTGTTTTTGGTTCTAGGAGGGGTTATACACATATACATCTAGCGGATTGGGGTTCTTTTCTTAACTTAGCTTAGGCGTTTTTGTGTTTTTCAGACTTTTGAGCTTTCTGCCTTTTCTTTTTCTTTTGCTATGCACATCCCCCAATCCTTTGCTAGATACTCAAACATTCAGATCATTTCCCTCCTAAGAACTCTTACCCTTTTCTTTTCTTTTTCCAAGTTTTTCTCATTCTTTTCTATCCACAGAACCTTCAACGATCAAGATCCCACCTAATCTATCTGATTTGAAAATTGCAAACCAGAACTTACATGAGATTCTATCCTTGTCGGCTCAAACCTAACACTAGCTCATTCGAATAGGCCTCACACACTCACTAAAGTAATAGCGTGGCTTGAAAGGAGGCTAGGGTAAGGGCATGGTAAAACTGATCTAACAATGAGAATCAGCTACTTGGATTGGCAAAGAGTGGTATAAACAGATGAAAGGGAATCCAAGTATGTATACAGTATCCATGAGTTCAAATTCTATGCCTAGACATGATAATTATAAGTCAAATTCAGGTTTAAATAGATGGGGAATGACAGAAAATCGCAGCATGCTTCAGCTAAGACTCGATCTAGTTGTGCATTCGTGGTTCGGTCTTACTTCAAGCTCAACATCAAGGCATTGAACAACTAGAAACGAGGGTATTGAAGTCATGCGTTGAATCGCAAGTTTACAAGGTTTTAAATCATCATCATCCCACATGCATATGCACAGCCTGTATGAAACAATCTAGACTCGATCCTAAAATGTAAATGCAACTAAATGAACATTTTTGTGAAATCATTTTCGAAAATTTTCAAATTTTTTTTTTTTTGTTTTCTATGCCATATATATGCAGACTCAGAATGCACAAAATCAAAATAAGAACAGAGAAAACACATCAATAGACCTTAACCCTTCCCCAAACTTAAATTACACAGTCCGTGTAATAAAAATTTGGAAAGAAATAAGGTAACAGAAAACAATAAAAGCGATGCATCTAATATACGAGAAAGGGTCGATCGGGTACCTTGGTGATTATGGTGAGTATGTCGACTCGACCTGGTAGTGGTGGTGGTGAGCCGATGCTCGAAGTGTCTGTCTCGACGTCCTTGCTCGAGCCGGGTGCGTGAGCCAGATGCTCCTCCTGCTTGGCGTCTCTTCCTCGCGTGTTGAAACTGCCTTGGCTGCCTTGGTTCGAAGGAGGAGGCTCGTGGTGGTTCCATCTCGGGTGCATGATGTCTTGGTTCCTCGCGAAACGACCCGCTCCCCGTCAGAATTCTCCCAGGTACGATGGTTTTCTTGGGTGTAGGGGATTTGAACTTTAGCGTGAAGTCAGCTGGTCCTTCACGTCCTGCGCTTGTCTTTCAGGTCCTTCACGGTACCCTTGAGTGCGGCAGTCTTCCGAAACTTGTTCCACCTTTGAAGGAGATTAATCCGCTTGTGTGCCTCCTTCAGGGCTGGACTATGTGTGGGTTTGAGCTTGTACTCCTCAAACGAGTACCTTTCTGTTGGATCAACCTCCTCCAGAACAGCATCTTGATCGTCTGACCCCATTCCTTGTTCCCTGATCTCCTCGTCTTGATTGTAGAGTCATCGAGAGAGGATGGAAATCAATGTTTCGGCTACCTTGGTGAGATCGGTGCAAGGCAGGCGCAGCTTGGCTTCCCCAACSAACTGATAGATGTACTCGTCTGGAGGCGTTGTATGGTCCAGGAACCTGCACCTCCTCAAGAAGTCGATATCTATCCATTTGGGTGGATAGAGATGCGATAGCTCTACATCCGCAACAAGTATTGGGGTGATGATACCCCCAATACAGAGGTCACGCCATCCATCTTCATCTTGCCCATCTTTATCGCCCAGTCCTTGTAGTTTAGGAATTGCTCCATCAGAACAAGGGCGAGGTTAGCATCTGCTCTAGCCCGCATCTTCCGCCCATCTTGTGTCCCAAGTGGCAGTAGGCATAAGTCCAGCATCCTTAGTTCACCTTCATTCACCGTCCCGGTCACCTTCCTTGCAAACATAGAGCTTGCTATTGTCTTGTGTAGGTACCTCAGGACAGGGCTTCGGATGCTTGAGCTCTTGCTTCTAGAGGAGGAGAAAGGTTTGGTGCTGTCTCCTATGGTCGACCATAATTGTTGGAGCTCCTCATGATCAAAATCCTGAATCAGTTCGTCACCTCCAGAAAAACCATATAGGTTGCAGATTTGATGGTAAGGGCATAGCATCGTCCTCTGCCGAAGGTGATGAAACCAGGACCGTCATCGGGTTGACATCAGGCTCCTCATCGTGAAATGAACCGAGGGACGAGGAAGTGGCACGTCTCTCTTCATAGGCTGCGGTTTGTTCATGAATTGTCTTATACTCAAGATATCTCCATATCTCTAGCAATCCCGAGTGCTTGCATTGTTTCTTTGTTACCTTTCAAAACTACGTTCGAGGAGGGCCTAGGTACTTGGTTGCGGAGGGTTTGGTGTTCTTCTTTCGAGGGTTGCCTTATCAACTTAGGCTCGTTTTCCTGTTTCTTCACCACCTTGATACMTMCKCGGCTTGATTGGTGCTTTTCCTTCACTTTTGACCTGAGTGAGCTTCTTGTCTGATACCGTAGTAGCTTGTCTCGACCCTCCAGCTCGAGCGTGGGTGCTCATCCGTCGAGGCTTCCTTTTTAACTGAGGCTCGTCTTCCTCTTTTCTTCACCACCTTGATGCATACTGCTCTTTGTCCTTTTCCTCACGTTGGACACAGGTGGTTTGTCTCGTCTCTTCAGCTCGAGTATGGGTGCTCAAGCGAGACTTCCGACCCTTCTGGCTTGATCCTCGGGCTCGAGCATATTGGGTCGAGTCGGCGTGACTGCTCCATGGTACTGCAAGCTTGCTCTACGGCTTGTTCTTGTTCTTCGGTTGGGGGAATGCTCTCTCTCCACATCTGGAAGTTGCGGGCGAGTTCTTCAAGGACAAGGAAAGAGAACTCAAAATCGTGAGGATTAGCCTTAAGAGCAGCAAGAAAAATTTAGAGAGAATTCTGGGAATGAAAGAGAGAGAAGTGAGAGTGTTTGAGGTGTGAGTAAAGTATGGAGTCGAGTTCGGTATTTATAGCCGAGTGGGGGAGCGTGTTGAAAGCGTGTGGGCTCCCTCTGGTGAGACTCGAGCTGACATCCTTGGATTCTAGCGTGTGGGCTCGAGCTTGAAAACGTGTTGAAGGAGTGTGGGATCGAGTCGTCACTTCTCTGACACCTTTTGAATCGAGTTTGGCTTGTATAGACAAGTGGGAGGACAAGGAGGAGCGTGTGTGGGTCGAGCTTGAAGACGTGTGTGGTCGAGTGTGGGGCGTGGGGAAAATGTGTTGAAAGGTGTGGGTCGACCAAACTCTCGTGCCTCGGCACTGAGCATGAGTTGACTTCGGCAGTGCACTCGACACTTCACTCGACCATGTGAGCTCTGTATTGACCATGACACCTCTGACTCGGGTCCACATGTCAAAATTTTGAATTTTGAAAATTCCCTCCTAAGGTTTATGATCCACCTCTCATGCTTTCCTGAAATCACACAATCAAGACAAAATCAAAATAGCTTAGCACACTTATTTGACGTTTTAAAAACTAAAGCAAAGAAATATGTACAGAGATAGACATGGGACTTCCTCCCAAGTGAGCTTGTTTAAAGTCTCTAAGCTTGACTTCCTGTTTTGTTCAGGCGATGGAAGGCTCATCCAGAGGAATCGAAGTTCCTTCTGGAATGATGGTATCAGCTAGATAGGGTTTGAGCCTCTGTCCATTCACTGTGAATTCGTTTCCTCCCTTTCCAAATAAGGTGATCGCTCCGTAGGGTGAAACTTCCTTGACAGAAAACGGTCCGGACCATCTGGACTTGAGCTTTCCCGGAAACAGCTTGAGTCGAGAATTGAAAAGGAGGACTTGATCACCAGCCTTGAACTCCTTGTGCAAGATTCTCTTGTCATGGAAGGCTTTGGTTCTTTCTTTGTAGATCTTAGAACTCTCATAAGCATCCAGCCTGATCTCTTCTAGCTCATGCAGGTCCAATACTCTCTTTTCAGACTTGATATCCAAATTCAGAAGTTTGTTGCCCATGCGCCTTATACTCAACTTGACAGGTAGGTGACAAGCCTTGCCGTAAAGGAGGCTGGAATGGCGTTATATAAGTCTTGAATGCTGTCTATGCGCCCGAGGGTTTCATCCAGCTTAGCACCAATCTCTTCTTGAAACGCCCACTACTCTAGCCAGGATGGCTTTGATCGCTTGTTGGACACCTCTTGACCAGTGCGGGGTGATATGGTGTAGCCACCTTGTGCTTTACCCCATGCTTCTTGAGAAGATTCTCAAAGAGCTTGTTGATGAAGTGAGACCCCCATCACTGATAACAACTCTTGGCACCAAATCTGGGAAAAATGATGCTCTTGAACATCTTGAACTACCTTTGCATCATTCTTAGAGGCAAGTATGGCTTCACCCACTTCGAGACATAATCAACAGCTACCAAGATGTAGCTGTTCCCGAATGGTGGGTTGAAAGGACCCATAAAATCAATCCCCAAGCGTCAAACACCTCCACTTCCAAAATTGGGTTCTGTGGCATCTCATTCCTGCTGATGTTTCCCATTCTCGGCAAGGATCACACTTGGTGATGAAGGTTTGAGCATCTCTGAACATTGTAGCCACCATAGACCCGCTTGCAGTACCTTCTGAACAGTCTTGAACGTAGCAAAGTGTCCTCCATAAGCAGACCCATGACAGTGCTCAAGCACACCCTGAACCTCGTCTTGTGCTATGCACCTCCTGAACAGACCATCTGTACCTCTCTTGTATAGGAAAGGTTCGTCCCAGTAGTAGTGCTTGACATCTCTCAGAAACTTCTTTTTCGTAGGCGTCAAGATCATCGGTAACTCACCACATGCAAGGAAATTAGCTAGATCAGAATACCAAGGTATGTCCTTCACTCCTATCACAGAAACAGCATCTAGGAGTCTCTCGTCAGGCATGGTGTCATCAACAGGTGCTGGGTCATCTATCCTCATCCTTGACAAGTGATCAGCCACACCATTCTCTATTCCCTTCTTATCAACAATTTCCATGTCAAACTCTTGAAGAAGGAGTATCCATCTGAGCAGTCTTGGCTTAGTATCCTTCTTAGCATAGATATGTCTTAGTGCTGCATGATCAGTATAGACTATCACCTTAGACCCAACCAGATAGCTTCTAAATTTCTCAAAAGCGAAAACCACAGCCAACAACTCCTTCTCTGTCGTAGCGTATCTTCCTTGAGCATCATCAAGCGTCTTGCTTGCATAGTAGATCACGTGTAGCTTTTTCTCAATCCTTTGGCCCAGTACAGCCCCTACAGCATAGTCAGATGCATCACACATGATCTCAAATGGATGGTCCCAGTTTGGTGCTTGGACTATCGGAGCAGTGACCAAGGCTTCCTTGATGAGCTGGAAAGCCTTCAAACAGTCTATATCAAGCAGAAACTCTTGCTCCTTGCATAACAGCCTTGTCAGTGGTCTGGCTATCCTTGAAAGTCCTTGATGAACCTTCGTAAAACCCAGCATGCCCAAAAGCTTCTGATATCCCGACATTCTTGGGTGGTTGCAGCTGCTCATCACGTCCACCTTGGCCTTGTCTACCTCATACCTTTCTCGAAATTTTGTGCCCCAAGGCGATCCTTCCTTGACCATAAAGTGGCACTTTTCCCAGTTCAGAACCAGATTTCTCTTCACACCTAGTGAGTACCTGCAGGTTCAAAAGACAGGAGGAGAAAGAAGAGCCATACACGGAAAAGTCATCCATGAATACCTCACAGTCTCTATTAAATCCGAGAATATAGAAGTCATGCATCTCTGAAAAGTAGCAGGTGCATTACAAAGACCGAAAGGCATTCTCCTATATGCAAATGTTCCATATGGACAAGTGAATGTAGTTTTCTCTTGATCATTAGGATGAATAGGAATTTGAAAGAAACCACTATATCCATCTAAGAAACAGTAATATGGATGATTAGCAAGTCTCTCTAGCATCTGATCAATGAATGGCAATGGAAAATGATCTTTCCTAGATGCAGCATTTAACTTCCTGTCGATACACATTCATGGCCAGTGATAGTTCTAGTGGGTATCAATTCATCCTTCATTCTAACCAGTAATGCCTCCCTTCTTAGGTACACAATGCACAGGTGAAATCCAAGTACTATCAGATATGGGGTATATGATTCCAGCMCCTAGCAACTTAAGAATTTCCTTTTTAACAACTTCTTTTAAATTAGGATTCAATCTCCTCTGGGGTTCAATACTAGCATATGATTCATTTTCCAGATGGATTCTATGAGTGCACAAGCTAGGTGAAATTCCCTTTATATCATCAAGAGAGTATCCTATTGCCTTCCTATACTTCCTCAACTCAATCAACARCAAATTCAACTCATCATCATTCAGCATGTCATTTACTATGATTGGGTAAGTAGAGTTTGGTCCAAGGAAAGCGTACCTTAGCCCAGAAGGAAGAGGTTTGAGGTCTACCTTAGGTGCTCGCAGTTCTGACCAGTCGTCTGCTGCAGAGAGCTGTCTGTCTTGGGTCTGCTGGTCGAGCTGGATACTCGAGTCTGGCKTCTGGATAGGGTAGCTCGAGTCCGCTGGTCGAGCTTGGTGTCCTCGACAGCATGAATTTCTGTGTTGGCCCCTATCAGCTCCTCAAACCCGTCTGACTCTTCCAGAATCTTGTGTGAGTCTAAAATCATCTCATACCCCAAGGTCTCTTCATGCAAATACCCATCCTTACCACTCTTGGTTAAGGCCGTCTGAAGGTGATCATCTTGATTAAGCTCCTCCAGAAGCTCATCAGCAAGCTTGTCCATTACCTCAACATAGAAGACCTGTCCTTCTATTTCCGGCTTTCTCATGGTCTCCTTGACATCAAATGTCATCTTGAGATCATTCCCAAGATTGAGATCGATCTTCCCTTTTCGGACATCAATGGCACGGTAGCTAGGAAAGGTCATGATCGAGATCTCTTGGTTCTTCATCCATTTCAAGAACTATAAAATCTGTAGGTATCTCCACTTACCAACCATCAGAGGAGATCTGCTGCATACCATGAGGAGTCCTAATGATCGTCTGAAGCACCGGAGAGATGTTGCAGGACTTATAGTTGCTGAATCTAGCTTCCTTGCAACAGAGTGGCATAAGACTGATAGATGCTCCAAGATCACGAAAGATTTCTTGAAAACTAGTGGACCTAGAGAACACGGTAAAGTGAAAGAACCGGGTCGCTAACTTCTTTGGACTTCTCTTGAATGATGGCTACTCTCTATAGGACAACCATACCCTGAACCTTCTTGTCTTTCTCAACTGCATCCTTCAAAAACTTCTGATAGGCAGGTACCATGGAGAAGGCATCAATGAGAGGCAACCTGATCTCAGCTTCCTTGATATGCTTATCAAAGATTTGTTTATGTTTCTCCATTAAGTCCTTCTTAAACCTCTTTGGGAAAGGCAATTTGGGCTTGTAAGGAGGAGGGACATATGGTGCCTTCTTTTCCTCTGAAATCACAGATTTAGGTGCAGGAGGTAGACTGTCTTGACCATTCAGGTCGAGTTGGGGTGCTCCAGCAGGCGTGGGACTCTTGTCTTGGTCGTTTTTGGGAACCAAATCCTCCCCGTCTTGATCCTCACTGTCCGCAGTGATTGCAGGAGATCCTTCCCTCTCAGGTAACTCTTTCCCACTCCGCAAAGTGATGGCATTAATGTGAGCGTAGTCCTTAGGGTTCTGGACCACTTTACCTGGGAGTTGGGAAGTGTTAGAGGATGAAGCTGTCTTGCCCTCGATGGAACGAATCTTGGACTGCAGAGACTCAAACTTGCTGTTAAGATCATTGTAGGTGTAGTCCATCTGGGTTTTAAGTTCACCAAACTTCTTGGCTGTGTCAAGTGCACCAGCTGCTTGACCCTGTAGGAGTTGCTGCAGCAAGGCGTTTGTCTGTTGATCTGGAGCGATAGAAGACTGAGCGTGGTGAGACGGAAAACCGGGTGGTGGACATGGGGTTCCCTGGTGTTGGTGATGACTCTGAAAAGGCGGTTTAGGGGCAAAGTTCTGCTGCGGATTGTAGGGAATGAAAGGCTTGGACTGAGGTTGTTGCTGAGGTGGGTAGACTTGATCTTGAGGGTTAGCAACATTGGTACTCCTGTAGGACAGATTCGGGTTGTTCTTGTAATTGATAAAACCTTTGTTGTACTGACCCTGATTCTGCACATAGCTGACCTCCTCTAGACTATCATCCTCCCCATCTTGAACCTGGAAGACTGTATCCTCAGAAGCAAAGTGGACTTGTTTCTTCTGCTGTAGTAGTTGATCTAACTTAGCAGTCAAGGCCTTGATGGCCCGAGTTTGATCATCTGAACTTGGCCGGACACTCCTATCATWCTCAGCAGTGTARTTACCATCAGATTGGGCTAGATTCTCCACAAGTGCCCATCCAGCATCAACATCTTGGTTGAGGAAGTTACCAGTACTGGCGGTATCGAGAAGCATGCGGACCTTCGGAGAAACGCCTCATAGAGTGCTGGAGGGACTCCTTCTGAAACCGTGGTGAGGACATTGAGTAGTGTAGCCCGAGCGATCCCAGCATTCACTGAAACTTTCACCGTCCTTGAGTGAATCCAGAAATTTCATTCCTCAGCGTCTGTCTGGCGTTGGAGAAGAATTTGGCCAGGAAGGCTTTCTTACAGTCGTCCCATGAGGTGATGGATCCATGGGGTAGAGTCTTTTCCCAGTGATGGGCTCTGTCACCTAGAGAGAAGGGAAAGAGCCTTAGCTTGAAACCATCTTCACTGACCCCATTGATCTTGGTAAGGCTGCAGAGCCTTCGAACTCATCCGGATGATCGAGGGTCCTCCATAGGTAGTCCATGAAACTTGTTGTTCTGCACCATGGCGATCAAGCTGCTCTTGATCTCGAAATTGTTGTTCTGGACCGTAGGAGGGACAATGCCTTGTCTGTTGGTATGAGTGTTAGGGGCATCTCCGGCTCCTATCAAACGGGGCCTCCTCACAGGAGGGTCTTGAACCTGTGGTTGGTCTTCCATACCGAGTGGATTCTGATGTTCGTCTTGGATGTTTTCTTGCTCGCTGTTGTGGTAACCTGTCAATATTGTCGATGGGGCGGAGGAGGTTCTGACTTCCTCTTGATCTGGTTTGCATGCAGGTGGATGTGTACCTGAAAATGCAAAGCAGTCAAGTTAGTAAGAAGAAGCGTAAAGAACTTGATCTAGAATATTTTGAAACCTAATTGTAACAAACAACACCCAAATGGCAACGGCGCCAAATCGATATAAGTCAATTCCTTACTAGACCAAGTCGTCGTAGTAAGTAAGGTGTCAATCCATAAGGGTGAAGATATTAACCAAAAAGCGATCAGCAATTCGTCGCCGCAAATAATGTATTGGTCCAGCAACCTAGACAAAAACTGAGAATGACATCAAAACGATACATAGGACTAACAAGAACTAGCAGAAACCAAGCAATAACAGAAATAGCATATAAGGGTAAGAAGCGTATAGGACTAGCAAATTCAACATGCGAGAGTTCCTAGGATGGGGAATCGACTCGGTGTGTCCTCTTAGCCTATTCAAGTGGTTTAACAAAACTCAATCAAGCTATTCCCTAGACATCAAACATCAAAACCAGTTAAGTCCACTCCYGTGGTAAGTAACCTCAAACTAGACTAGTTCCAGACCCAATCCCTTGAAATCTACCCTAGCAGTACGATCTCAGTTCATATTGTCGATAAACACCTAGACAACTAATCCCTTAGGCTAGGTATGCAAATCTCTAACATGAGTTCATTCAAGCATTTTATCAAACACCTTCTGGGTGGAAAAACAGTTCTAATTCCAATTGATCGAAAAGAAACTAGCATTAAGAACACGATTTAGAAGGGAAATCAAACGATCTACACTTAAACCACCTGAAAGACCAAGATTCTATACCTAATMTATCCCATCCTCAAGAACCCTAATGACTACTCAAAACTGATGAAGAACATCAAGAACACAAACCCAGAAATCATGAAAACTTGCATAGATGATAAAAATAGATAGAGATAATGATAGGACAGAAGGAACAAACTCAAAATAACAAGTAGAAATCAAATTACAAGTTCTGGAAACTAAGAACACAAGGAAAAACTCGAAATATTAGAGATAAACGTAGTCCCCCTAGTCTTAACCCAACATTAGGTATTTATACTAAGTCTTAAAAGCCCTAAAATGTCGTGCGCAAAATAGTAAAAATGTGCAGTATAAGGTCGCTCTAAGTCTTGGTCGAGTGCTGTACTCAAACAGCGAAATCAAGACTGCATTTTTCTGAGATGAGCTTGAGTAGTCCACTCGATTGCAGGGGCTCGAGCTGGGTTTTGAAACTTCAAGACGCCACCTTTTGTCTCTGCTTGATCATACAGCTCGAGCATGGGTACTCGAGCTGAGCTTCTGCTCCATCTCCTTCTCAGACTCGATCACGTCTGCATGGGTATCCTGCATGGACTCGATCAGCATGTCCCAGACAGCTTCTGCTCTGCACGGACTCGATCACAACTGCTCTGTATGGACTCGAGCAGCATGTCCCAGACAGCTTCTGGTCTAACTTCTCCAAAATCACCCGAAAGTACCTGTAATAAGCCAAATATGCAGGATGTATGCGGACCTAATGCAAAACACTCTAAGTATGCAAAACCGGAATAAATAACAAGAACGGGGTGAATAACACGTCAAAACGTATGATTTATGCAAGCTAAAACGATGCAAAATGCAAATATTTCAGGAATCATCGTCAAAGCATCCAGCATTGGCATGGTGATGATTACTCCTTTCATTTGTTCTTCAAAGGCATTCCTCATTCGGTCCGCTATTCTTTTTTTATTCTTCCTGGAAAAGGAACCTTGGACTGATAATTTGATACATTCGGTGTTGCTTGGTTCCTTTCTCGAGGTAGAGGTTCTTTGCTTGCATCTGGTCTCTCGTCCACTATCTTTACTGTCTCAGGTTCATCTTCTATTATGATGTGATCTTCTTTTCGTAAGTTAGGCTCCACATTCTCCTTGTTGATTGGTTTCCTAGGTGTGATTGGACTGAATTATTTTCCATTCTTTAAGGTTATGACATTGATTGAAGGTGCTTCAGTTGTTGTTCAAGTTTCCAACGATTAGACTTTTAAGAACAATTCTTCAAATTTTTCTCTTAAGTCTTCGCATCTTTGATCAATGTTCTTAAATCCTTCACTTATCTCTGCACTTATTCTTGCGTGCCCATCTAAAGCATCTTGAATCTTCTCTTCAAACTTATCTGTCTCTGTCGTCGACCAGCCTACTCCATCATCGTATTCAGAAGGCACATCTACCTTGACTGGCCGATTCGTCTGGTCGATTTGCAGCATATCAACATTGATTGGTCGATAACATGGTTCAGTGGCCTCTCCTAGGGTTACATCGAGCTTGATTGGCCGATTCAGGTGACCGATTTTGTTGTCTGGGAAATCTCCGACTCCATTTGGTTGACGGTGAAGCCTTTCCTGCTGATCTAAAATTCTGTCTATCTTCTCGTGCAGTGCTTCTATAGTTCTTTTCTCCACATCTTCATGGATATCAGTGCATCTACTCGTGTGATCGTATTCATCTTCATACCTCATGTCACTTTCAGCTAAATTCTCTACCAATGTCATCCCATGTTGCGCTTCTTGGCCTAAGAAGGTTCCGTGACTGGCTACGTTGAGTAACATACGATGCTTAGGCGTGACTCCTCTGTAGAAAATACTTAATAAAGATTCATCAGTGAACCCATGATGAGGGAATTGCAGAGTGTATCCTCTCATTCTTTGCAATGCTTCTCCGAAGCTTTCAGTGCATTGTTGCGTAAAGTTAAATCTTGTTTCTCTAACGAGCTGTCCTTGAATTCAAAAAGAAATTTTTTAGGATAACATTTCTGCATTGACTCCACGTTGTAATGGTTTCTAACAGAAGATGTTTCTCCCATTGGCTTGCTCCACTTCCAAGTGAAAATAGAAATAGACGAAGTTTCAATGCATCTTTAGAGACTCCATTCATCTTGAATGTATCACATAATTTGTCGAATTGGATTCGATGCTCCACAGGATTTTCAGTTGATAAACCGTGAAAATTGTTGTCTTGAACCAAACGGATCAAGTCAAACTTGATTTCGAACTCAACATCTTCTACTGGTGGTGGGCGAATTTTGGTGCGGTGGTTGTTGCTTGTTGGCTCATCGACCATCCCTATCGTTCTTGTAGCCTTTGGCCTACACATCCATCATTCGTCCATCCAGTCTAGCAACTGATCTGTCCTTATCATTTTGCAAGTTTAAAAACCTGGAATTACAAAAACAAAACAAAAAAAAAATAAAAGCATTAAAATAGAATAAAATAAACCTAGTCTCCGATCTAAACTAAATCCCTATGGCTAATGCTGCAGTCCCCGGCAACAGCGCCAAAAACTTGATGCAAGGATTTTCTTTGGATTATCCCATTCTCATGTTTCACCCAAGTCTACCCAGAGGATATTCTCGAGAGTTTCACCCCTAAGACCGCAAATGCACAGTCATGCAGTTGTAGTAATTATGGGATCGATCCAGAGGGACTGAAAACCACACACAGAGAGTACAAGTCTATATCTAATGTAAGCATAATAGAGATATGGGGGTTTTCTAATCTACTAAGCATGAAATTAAATGAAACAATAAATAAGAAACATTAAATCTAAATTTAAACTAATATTTACAGAAAATGGGTGATAGTCATAATTCAGAAAATCTAGATCTAAGGTTCATGTTCTATCTAGCAAGTTTATGTTTGTCATTCTAGGGTTTTTTCATGTCTTGCTAGTCCACTCTCGTGGTATGCTAGTCTCTACATCCAAACCCACTCTCGTGGTGAATGAACATGCATTTCATACAATCCCATCATAAAATACTAAGTATTCCTAGACTTTTGGAAAAGACACACAAAGTGAATGATAGATTTTTTCCAGAATACAGCCCACTCTCGTGGTGAAGCATCCCTAAGATCTTAATCTAACTTGATCAGGGCTAGATCAATATTTACTCTATCAAACAACAAACTCAACACTGGCTATGACTCTATTGTATGCAGATCTGAAGGTTTAACCCACTCTCGTGGCATCAAACACTTCTAAACATACAACCACACCTACTGGATTCAGTTGTACTCTTAATTATCTCCCATGAGAGAATACTCAGCATTAAAGTGCATGCTAGAGTAGCTAGATCGATTAAGAACAAACAAACATATAATAAACCCTAAAAATAGATCCCATCATCGACCACCACCCTAGTGGTCTAAAAGATCTACTCTAGAAGCAAAAGAAGAAAAAATAAAAAGTCTTACATCGGTGATGGCTCTTGTAGTTGCTAGGAATGTTCTTCCTAGTATGAGTGGATTTTTGGGTTCTTGATCCATCTCCAGCACCACAAAATCAGTTGGTATCTGAAATTTCCCAACCATCACCGTGACATCTTCAAGTAATCCAACTGGTGTCTTGATTGATTGATCAGCGAGGACAAGTGACATTCGACATTTCTTGAATTGTGTTAATCTTAGCTTATGAGCAATGGATAACAACATGAGACTCACGCTGGCTCCAAGATCACAAAGGGACTTTCCAAATGTCACGGTACCTAAAGTAGACGAGAAAGTGAAACTTCCCGGATCGTCTAATTTTTTTGGAATTTGTTTGTTGAGAATAACGACACTACACTCGTGAGTTAGGAACACCACTTCGGTGAGATCCTTCTTCTTTTTAGTTACGAGATCCTTGAGAATTTTTTTGGCATTAGGAATTGATATAAGTCAATTCCTTACTAGACCAAGTTTTCGTCGTAGTAGTAAGGTGTCAATCCATAAGGGTGAAGATATTAACCAAAAAGGATGCGATCAAGCAATTCAAGTCAAGCCAAGCAAATAGCGTATTGGGGTCTAGCAACCTAGACAAAAACTGAGAATGGACACTAAAACAGATACCGTATAGGACTAACAAGAACTAGCAGAAACCAAGCAATAACAGAAATAGCATATGGGGGTAAAGAGCAGCGTATAGGACTAGCAGCAAATTCAACAGTGCAAGAGAAGTTCCTAAGGATGGGGGTAATCGACTCAGTGTGTCCTCTTAGCCTATTCAAGTGGTTTAACAAAACTCAATCAAGCTATTCCCTAGACATCAAACATCAAAACCAGTTAAGTCCACTCCCGTGGTAAGTAACCTCAAACTAGACTAGTTCCAGACCCAATCCCTTGGCGAAATCTACCCTAGCAGGCAATACGAATCAGTTCAATATTGTCGATAAACACCCTAGACAACTAATCCCTTAGGCTAGGTATGCAAATCTCTAACATCAGTTCATTCAAGCATTTTATCAAACACCTTCTGGGTGGAAAAACACCTAAGTTCTAATTCCAATTGATCAGAAAGAAACTAGCATTAAGAACACTGATTTAGAAGGGAAATCAAACGATCTACACTTAAACCACCTGAAAGACCAAGATTCTACACCTAATCTATCCCATCCTCAAGAACCCTAATGACTACTCAAAACTCATGAAGAACATCAAGAACACAAACCCAGAAATCATAAAAACTTGCATAGATGATAGAAATAGATAGAGATAATGATAGAACAGAAGGAACAAACTCAAAATAACAAGTAGAAATCAAATTACAAGTTCTGGAAACTAAGAACACAAGGAAAAACTCGAAATATTAGAGATAAACGTAGTCCCCCTAGTCTTAACCCAACATTAGGTATTTATACTAAGTCTTAAAAGCCCTAAAACGTCATGCGCAAAATAGTAAAAATGTGCAGGATAAGGTCCAGCTCGGCTAAGTCTTGGTCGAGTGCTGTGCTCAAACAGACGAAATCAAGACTGCATTTTTCTGAGATGAGCTTGAGTAGTCCACTCGATTGCAGGGGCTCGAGCTGGGTTTTGAAACTTCAAGACGCCACCTTTTGTCTCTGCTTGATCATACAGCTCGAGCATGGGTACTCGAGCTGAGCTTCTGCTCCATCTCCTGCTCAGACTCGATCACGTCTGCATGGGTATCCTGCATGGACTCGATCAGCATGTCCCAGACAGCTTCTGCTCTGCACGGACTCGATCACAACTGCTCTGTATGGACTCGAGCAGCATGTCCCAGACAGCTTCTGGTCTAACTTCTCCAAAATCACCCGAAAGTACCTGTAACAAGCCAAATATGCAGGATGTATGCGGACCTAATGCAAAACACTCTAAGTATGCAAAACTCGGAATAAATAACAAGAACGGGGTGAATAACACGTCAAAACGTATGATTTATGCAAGCTAAAACGATGCAAAATGCAAATATTTCAGGAATCATCGTCAAAGCATCCAGCATTGGCATGGTGATGATTACTCCTTTCATTTGTTCTTCAAAGGCATTCCTCATTCGGTCCGCTATTCTTTTTTTATTCTTCCTGGAAAAGGAACCTTGGACTGATAATTTGATACATTCGGTGTTGCTTGGTTCCTTTCTCGAGGTAGAGGTTCTTTGCTTGCATCTGGTCTCTCGTCCACTATCTTTACTGTCTCAGGTTCATCTTCTATTATGATGTGATCTTCTTTTCGTAAGTTAGGCTCCACATTCTCCTTGTTGATTGGTTTCCTAGGTGTGATTGGACTGAATTATTTTCCATTCTTTAAGGTTATGACATTGATTGAAGGTGCTTCAGTTGTTGTTCAAGTTTCCAACACGATTAGACTTTTAAGAACAATTCTTCAAATTTTTCTCTTAAGTCTTCGCATCTTTGATCAATGTTCTTAAATCCTTCACTTATCTCTGCACTTATTCTTGCGTGCCCATCTAAAGCATCTTGAATCTTCTCTTCAAACTTATCTGTCTCTGTCGTCGACCAGCCTACTCCATCATCGTATTCAGAAGGCACATCTACCTTGACTGGCCGATTCGTCTGGTCGATTTGCAGCATATCAACATTGATTGGTCGATAACATGGTTCAGTGGCCTCTCCTAGGGTTACATCGAGCTTGATTGGCCGATTCAGGTGACCGATTTTGTTGTCTAGGAAATCTCCGACTCCATTTGGTTGACGGTGAAGCCTTTCCTGCTGATCTAAAATTCTGTCTATCTTCTCGTGCAGTGCTTCTATAGTTCTTTTCTCCACATCTTCATGGATATCAGTGCATCTACTCGTGTGATCGTATTCATCTTCATACCTCATGTCACTTTCAGCTAAATTCTCTACCAATGTCATCCCATGTTGCGCTTCTTGGCCTAAGAAGGTTCCGTGACTGGCTACGTTGAGTAACATACGATGCTTAGGCGTGACTCCTCTGTAGAAAATACTTAATAAAGATTCATCAGTGAACCCATGATGAGGGAATTGCAGAGTGTATCCTCTCATTCTTTGCAATGCTTCTCCGAAGCTTTCAGTGCATTGTTGCGTAAAGTTAAATCTTGTTTCTCTAACGAGCTGTCCTTGAATTCAAAAAGAAATTTTTTAGGATAACATTTCTGCATTGACTCCACGTTGTAATGGTTTCTAACAGAAGATGTTTCTCCCATTGGCTTGCTCCACTTCCAAGTGAAAATAGAAATAGACGAAGTTTCAATGCATCTTTAGAGACTCCATTCATCTTGAATGTATCACATAATTTGTCGAATTGGATTCGATGCTCCACAGGATTTTCAGTTGATAAACCGTGAAAATTGTTGTCTTGAACCAAACGGATCAAGTCAAACTTGATTTCGAACTCAACATCTTCTACTGGTGGTGGGCGAATTTTGGTGCGGTGGTTGTTGCTTGTTGGCTCATCGACCATCCCTATCGTTCTTGTAGCCTTTGGCCTACACATCCATCATTCGTCCATCCAGTCTAGCAACTGATCTGTCCTTATCATTTTGCAAGTTTAAAAACCTGGAATTACAAAAACAAAACAAAAAAAAAATAAAAGCATTAAAATAGAATAAAATAAACCTAGTCTCCGATCTAAACTAAATCCCTATGGCTAATGCTGCAGTCCCCGGCAACAGCGCCAAAAACTTGATGCAAGGATTTTCTTTGGATTATCCCATTCTCATGTTTCACCCAAGTCTACCCAGAGGATATTCTCGAGAGTTTCACCCCTAAGACCGCAAATGCACAGTCATGCAGTTGTAGTAATTATGGGATCGATCCAGAGGGACTGAAAACCACACACAGAGAGTACAAGTCTATATCTAATGTAAGCATAATAGAGATATGGGGGTTTTCTAATCTACTAAGCATGAAATTAAATGAAACAATAAATAAGAAACATTAAATCTAAATTTAAACTAATATTTACAGAAAATGGGTGATAGTCATAATTCAGAAAATCTAGATCTAAGGTTCATGTTCTATCTAGCAAGTTTATGTTTGTCATTCTAGGGTTTTTTCATGTCTTGCTAGTCCACTCTCGTGGTATGCTAGTCTCTACATCCAAACCCACTCTCGTGGTGAATGAACATGCATTTCATACAATCCCATCATAAAATACTAAGTATTCCTAGACTTTTGGAAAAGACACACAAAGTGAATGATAGATTTTTTCCAGAATACAGCCCACTCTCGTGGTGAAGCATCCCTAAGATCTTAATCTAACTTGATCAGGGCTAGATCAATATTTACTCTATCAAACAACAAACTCAACACTGGCTATGACTCTATTGTATGCAGATCTGAAGGTTTAACCCACTCTCGTGGCATCAAACACTTCTAAACATACAACCACACCTACTGGATTCAGTTGTACTCTTAATTATCTCCCATGAGAGAATACTCAGCATTAAAGTGCATGCTAGAGTAGCTAGATCGATTAAGAACAAACAAACATATAATAAACCCTAAAAATAGATCCCATCATCGACCACCACCCTAGTGGTCTAAAAGATCTACTCTAGAAGCAAAAGAAGAAAAAATAAAAAGTCTTACATCGGTGATGGCTCTTGTAGTTGCTAGGAATGTTCTTCCTAGTATGAGTGGATTTTTGGGTTCTTGATCCATCTCCAGCACCACAAAATCAGTTGGTATCTGAAATTTCCCAACCATCACCGTGACATCTTCAAGTAATCCAACTGGTGTCTTGATTGATTGATCAGCGAGGACAAGTGACATTCGACATTTCTTGAATTGTGTTAATCTTAGCTTATGAGCAATGGATAACAACATGAGACTCACGCTGGCTCCAAGATCACAAAGGGACTTTCCAAATGTCACGGTACCTAAAGTAGACGAGAAAGTGAAACTTCCCGGATCGTCTAATTTTTTTGGAATTTGTTTGTTGAGAATAACGACACTACACTCGTGAGTTAGGAACACCACTTCGGTGAGATCCTTCTTCTTTTTAGTTACGAGATCCTTGAGAATTTTTTTGGCATTAGGAATTGATATAGGTCAATTCCTTACTAGACCAAGTTTTCGTCGTAGTAGTAAGGTGTCAATCCATAAGGGTGAAGATATTAACCAAAAAGGATGCGATCAAGCAATTCAAGTCAAGCCAAGCAAATAGCGTATTGGGGTCTAGCAACCTAGACAAAAACTGAGAATGGACACTAAAACAGATACCGTATAGGACTAACAAGAACTAGCAGAAACCAAGCAATAACAGAAATAGCATATGGGGGTAAAGAGCAGCGTATAGGACTAGCAGCTAATTCAACAATACAAGAGAAATTCCTAAGGATGGGGGTAATCGACTCAGTGTGTCCTCTTAGCCTATTCAAGTGGTTTAACAAAACTCAATCAAGCTATTCCCTAGACATCAAACATCAAAACCAGTTAAGTCCACTCCCGTGGTAAGTAACCTCAAACTAGACCAGTTCCAGACCCAATCCCTTGGCGAAATCTACCCTAGCAGGCAATACGAATCAGTTCAATATTGTCGATAAACACCCTAGACAACTAATCCCTTAGGCTAGGTATGCAAATCTCTAACATCAGTTCATTCAAGCATTTTATCAAACACCTTCTGGGTGGAAAAACACCTAAGTTCTAATTCCAATTGATCAGAAAGAAACTAGCATTAAGAACACTGATTTAGAAGGGAAATCAAACGATCTACACTTAAACCACCTGAAAGACCAAGATTCTACACCTAATCTATCCCATCCTCAAGAACCCTAATGACTACTCAAAACTCATGAAGAACATCAAGAACACAAACCCAGAAATCATAAAAACTTGCATAGATGATAGAAATAGATAGAGATAATGATAGAACAGAAGGAACAAACTCAAAATAACAAGTAGAAATCAAATTACAAGTTCTGGAAACTAAGAACACAAGGAAAAACTTGAAATATTAGAGATAAACGTCGTCCCCATAGTCTTAACCCAACATTAGGTATTTATACTAAGTCTTAAAAGCCCTAAAACGTCRTGCGCAAAATAGTAAAAATGTGCAGGATAAGGTCCAGCTCGGCTAAGTCTTGGTCGAGTGCTGTGCTCAAACAGACGAAATCAAGACTGCATTTTTCTGAGATGAGCTTGAGTAGTCCACTCGATTGCAGGGGCTCGAGCTGGGTTCTGAAACTTCAAGACGCCACCTTTTGTCTCTGCTTGATCATACAGCTCGAGCATGGGTACTCGAGCTGAGCTTCTGCTCCATCTCCTGCTCAGACTCGATCACGTCTGCATGGGTATCCTGCATGGACTCGATCAGCATGTCCCAGACAGCTTCTGCTCTGCACGGACTCGATCACAACTGCTCTGTATGGACTCGAGCAGCATGTCCCAGACAGCTTCTGGTCTAACTTCTCCAAAATCACCCGAAAGTACCTGTAACAAGCCAAATATGCAGGATGTATGCGGACCTAATGCAAAACACTCTAAGTATGCAAAACTCGGAATAAATAACAAGAACGGGGTGAATAACACGTCAAAACGTATGATTTATGCAAGCTAAAACGATGCAAAATGCAAATATTTCAGGAATCATCGTCAAAGCATCCAGCATTGGCATGGTGATGATTACTCCTTTCATTTGTTCTTCAAAGGCATTCCTCATTCGGTCCGCTATTCTTTTTTTATTCTTCCTGGAAAAGGAACCTTGGACTGATAATTTGATACATTCGGTGTTGCTTGGTTCCTTTCTCGAGGTAGAGGTTCTTTGCTTGCATCTGGTCTCTCGTCCACTATCTTTACTGTCTCAGGTTCATCTTCTATTATGATGTGATCTTCTTTTCGTAAGTTAGGCTCCACATTCTCCTTGTTGATTGGTTTCCTAGGTGTGATTGGACTGAATTATTTTCCATTCTTTAAGGTTATGACATTGATTGAAGGTGCTTCAGTTGTTGTTCAAGTTTCCAACGATTAGACTTTTAAGAACAATTCTTCAAATTTTTCTCTTAAGTCTTCGCATCTTTGATCAATGTTCTTAAATCCTTCACTTATCTCTGCACTTATTCTTGCGTGCCCATCTAAAGCATCTTGAATCTTCTCTTCAAACTTATCTGTCTCTGTCGTCGACCAGCCTACTCCATCATCGTATTCAGAAGGCACATCTACCTTGACTGGCCGATTCGTCTGGTCGATTTGCAGCATATCAACATTGATTGGTCGATAACATGGTTCAGTGGCCTCTCCTAGGGTTACATCGAGCTTGATTGGCCGATTCAGGTGACCGATTTTGTTGTCTGGGAAATCTCCGACTCCATTTGGTTGACGGTGAAGCCTTTCCTGCTGATCTAAAATTCTGTCTATCTTCTCGTGCAGTGCTTCTATAGTTCTTTTCTCCACATCTTCATGGATATCAGTGCATCTACTCGTGTGATCGTATTCATCTTCATACCTCATGTCACTTTCAGCTAAATTCTCTACCAATGTCATCCCATGTTGCGCTTCTTGGCCTAAGAAGGTTCCGTGACTGGCTACGTTGAGTAACATACGATGCTTAGGCGTGACTCCTCTGTAGAAAATACTTAATAAAGATTCATCAGTGAACCCATGATGAGGGAATTGCAGAGTGTATCCTCTCATTCTTTGCAATGCTTCTCCGAAGCTTTCAGTGCATTGTTGCGTAAAGTTAAATCTTGTTTCTCTAACGAGCTGTCCTTGAATTCAAAAAAGAAATTTTTTAGGATAACATTTCTGCATTGACTCCACGTTGTAATGGTTTCTAACAGAAGATGTTTCTCCCATTGGCTTGCTCCACTTCCAAGTGAAAATAGAAATAGACGAAGTTTCAATGCATCTTTAGAGACTCCATTCATCTTGAATGTATCACATAATTTGTCGAATTGGATTCGATGCTCCACAGGATTTTCAGTTGATAAACCGTGAAAATTGTTGTCTTGAACCAAACGGATCAAGTCAAACTTGATTTCGAACTCAACATCTTCTACTGGTGGTGGGCGAATTTTGGTGCGGTGGTTGTTGCTTGTTGGCTCATCGACCATCCCTATCGTTCTTGTAGCCTTTGGCCTACACATCCATCATTCGTCCATCCAGTCTAGCAACTGATCTGTCCTTATCATTTTGCAAGTTTAAAAACCTGGAATTACAAAAACAAAACAAAAAAAAAAATAAAAGCATTAAAATAGAATAAAATAAACCTAGTCTCCGATCTAAACTAAATCCCTATGGCTAATGCTGCAGTCCCCGGCAACAGCGCCAAAAACTTGATGCAAGGATTTTCTTTGGATTATCCCATTCTCATGTTTCACCCAAGTCTACCCAGAGGATATTCTCGAGAGTTTCACCCCTAAGACCGCAAATGCACAGTCATGCAGTTGTAGTAATTATGGGATCGATCCAGAGGGACTGAAAACCACACACAGAGAGTACAAGTCTATATCTAATGTAAGCATAATAGAGATATGGGGGTTTTCTAATCTACTAAGCATGAAATTAAATGAAACAATAAATAAGAAACATTAAATCTAAATTTAAACTAATATTTACAGAAAATGGGTGATAGTCATAATTCAGAAAATCTAGATCTAAGGTTCATGTTCTATCTAGCAAGTTTATGTTTGTCATTCTAGGGTTTTTTCATGTCTTGCTAGTCCACTCTCGTGGTATGCTAGTCTCTACATCCAAACCCACTCTCGTGGTGAATGAACATGCATTTCATACAATCCCATCATAAAATACTAAGTATTCCTAGACTTTTGGAAAAGACACACAAAGTGAATGATAGATTTTTTCCAGAATACAGCCCACTCTCGTGGTGAAGCATCCCTAAGATCTTAATCTAACTTGATCAGGGCTAGATCAATATTTACTCTATCAAACAACAAACTCAACACTGGCTATGACTCTATTGTATGCAGATCTGAAGGTTTAACCCACTCTCGTGGCATCAAACACTTCTAAACATACAACCACACCTACTGGATTCAGTTGTACTCTTAATTATCTCCCATGAGAGAATACTCAGCATTAAAGTGCATGCTAGAGTAGCTAGATCGATTAAGAACAAACAAACATATAATAAACCCTAAAAATAGATCCCATCATCGACCACCACCCTAGTGGTCTAAAAGATCTACTCTAGAAGCAAAAGAAGAAAAAATAAAAAGTCTTACATCGGTGATGGCTCTTGTAGTTGCTAGGAATGTTCTTCCTAGTATGAGTGGATTTTTGGGTTCTTGATCCATCTCCAGCACCACAAAATCAGTTGGTATCTGAAATTTCCCAACCATCACCGTGACATCTTCAAGTAATCCAACTGGTGTCTTGATTGATTGATCAGCGAGGACAAGTGACATTCGACATTTCTTGAATTGTGTTAATCTTAGCTTATGAGCAATGGATAACAACATGAGACTCACGCTGGCTCCAAGATCACAAAGGGACTTTCCAAATGTCACGGTACCTAAAGTAGACGAGAAAGTGAAACTTCCCGGATCGTCTAATTTTTTTGGAATTTGTTTGTTGAGAATAACGACACTACACTCGTGAGTTAGGAACACCACTTCGGTGAGATCCTTCTTCTTTTTAGTTACGAGATCCTTGAGAATTTTTTTGGCATTAGGAATTGATATAAGTCAATTCCTTACTAGACCAAGTTTTCGTCGTAGTAGTAAGGTGTCAATCCATAAGGGTGAAGATATTAACCAAAAAGGATGCGATCAAGCAATTCAAGTCAAGCCAAGCAAATAGCGTATTGGGGTCTAGCAACCTAGACAAAAACTGAGAATGGACACTAAAACAGGTACCGTATAAGACTAACAAGAACTAGCAGAAACCAAGCAATAACAGAAATAGCAAATGGGGGTAAAGAGCAGCGTATAAGACTAGCAGCTAATTCAACAATACAAGAGAAATTCCTAAGGATGGGGGTAATCGACTCAGTGTGTCCTCTTAGCCTATTCAAGTGGTTTAACAAAACTCAATCAAGCTATTCCCTAGACATCAAACATCAAAACCAGTTAAGTCCACTCCCGTGGTAAGTAACCTCAAACTAGACTAGTTCCAGACCCAATCCCTTGGCGAAATCTACCCTAGCAGGCAATACGAATCAGTTCAATATTGTCGATAAACACCCTAGACAACTAATCCCTTAGGCTAGGTATGCAAATCTCTAACATCAGTTCATTCAAGCATTTTATCAAACACCTTCTGGGTGGAAAAACACCTAAGTTCTAATTCCAATTGATCAGAAAGAAACTAGCATTAAGAACACTGATTTAGAAGGGAAATCAAACGATCTACACTTAAACCACCTGAAAGACCAAGATTCTATACCTAATCTATCCCATCCTCAAGAACCCTAATGACTACTCAAAACTGATGAAGAACATCAAGAACACAAACCCAGAAATCATGAAAACTTGCATAGATGATAAAAATAGATAGAGATAATGATAGAACAGAAGGAACAAACTCAAAATAACAAGTAGAAATCAAATTACAAGTTCTGGAAACTAAGAACACAAGGAAAAACTCGAAATATTAGAGATAAACGTAGTCCCCTTAGTCTTAACCCAACATTAGGTATTTATACTAAGTCTTAAAAGCCCTAAAACGTCATGCGCAAAATAGTAAAAATGTGCAGGATAAGGTCCAGCTCGGCTAAGTCTTGGTCGAGTGCTGTGCTCAAACAGACGAAATCAAGACTGCATTTTTCTGAGATGAGCTTGAGTAGTCCACTCGATTGCAGGGGCTCGAGCTGGGTTTTGAAACTTCAAGACGCCACCTTTTGTCTCTGCTTGATCATACAGCTCGAGCATGGGTACTCGAGCTGAGCTTCTGCTCCATCTCCTGCTCAGACTCGATCACGTCTGCATGGGTATCCTGCATGGACTCGATCAGCATGTCCCAGACAGCTTCTGCTCTGCACGGACTCGATCACAACTGCTCTGTATGGACTCGAGCAGCATGTCCCAGACAGCTTCTGGTCTAACTTCTCCAAAATCACCCGAAAGTACCTGTAACAAGCCAAATATGCAGGATGTATGCGGACCTAATGCAAAACACTCTAAGTATGCAAAACTCGGAATAAATAACAAGAACGGGGTGAATAACACGTCAAAACGTATGATTTATGCAAGCTAAAACGATGCAAAATGCAAATATTTCAGGAATCATCGTCAAAGCATCCAGCATTGGCATGGTGATGATTACTCCTTTCATTTGTTCTTCAAAGGCATTCCTCATTCGGTCCGCTATTCTTTTTTTATTCTTCCTGGAAAAGGAACCTTGGACTGATAATTTGATACATTCGGTGTTGCTTGGTTCCTTTCTCGAGGTAGAGGTTCTTTGCTTGCATCTGGTCTCTCGTCCACTATCTTTACTGTCTCAGGTTCATCTTCTATTATGATGTGATCTTCTTTTCGTAAGTTAGGCTCCACATTCTCCTTGTTGATTGGTTTCCTAGGTGTGATTGGACTGAATTATTTTCCATTCTTTAAGGTTATGACATTGATTGAAGGTGCTTCAGTTGTTGTTCAAGTTTCCAACGATTAGACTTTTAAGAACAATTCTTCAAATTTTTCTCTTAAGTCTTCGCATCTTTGATCAATGTTCTTAAATCCTTCACTTATCTCTGCACTTATTCTTGCGTGCCCATCTAAAGCATCTTGAATCTTCTCTTCAAACTTATCTGTCTCTGTCGTCGACCAGCCTACTCCATCATCGTATTCAGAAGGCACATCTACCTTGACTGGCCGATTCGTCTGGTCGATTTGCAGCATATCAACATTGATTGGTCGATAACATGGTTCAGTGGCCTCTCCTAGGGTTACATCGAGCTTGATTGGCCGATTCAGGTGACCGATTTTGTTGTCTGGGAAATCTCCGACTCCATTTGGTTGACGGTGAAGCCTTTCCTGCTGATCTAAAATTCTGTCTATCTTCTCGTGCAGTGCTTCTATAGTTCTTTTCTCCACATCTTCATGGATATCAGTGCATCTACTCGTGTGATCGTATTCATCTTCATACCTCATGTCACTTTCAGCTAAATTCTCTACCAATGTCATCCCATGTTGCGCTTCTTGGCCTAAGAAGGTTCCGTGACTGGCTACGTTGAGTAACATACGATGCTTAGGCGTGACTCCTCTGTAGAAAATACTTAATAAAGATTCATCAGTGAACCCATGATGAGGGAATTGCAGAGTGTATCCTCTCATTCTTTGCAATGCTTCTCCGAAGCTTTCAGTGCATTGTTGCGTAAAGTTAAATCTTGTTTCTCTAACGAGCTGTCCTTGAATTCAAAAAGAAATTTTTTAGGATAACATTTCTGCATTGACTCCACGTTGTAATGGTTTCTAACAGAAGATGTTTCTCCCATTGGCTTGCTCCACTTCCAAGTGAAAATAGAAATAGACGAAGTTTCAATGCATCTTTAGAGACTCCATTCATCTTGAATGTATCACATAATTTGTCGAATTGGATTCGATGCTCCACAGGATTTTCAGTTGATAAACCGTGAAAATTGTTGTCTTGAACCAAACGGATCAAGTCAAACTTGATTTCGAACTCAACATCTTCTACTGGTGGTGGGCGAATTTTGGTGCGGTGGTTGTTGCTTGTTGGCTCATCGACCATCCCTATCGTTCTTGTAGCCTTTGGCCTACACATCCATCATTCGTCCATCCAGTCTAGCAACTGATCTGTCCTTATCATTTTGCAAGTTTAAAAACCTGGAATTACAAAAACAAAACAAAAAAAAAATAAAAGCATTAAAATAGAATAAAATAAACCTAGTCTCCGATCTAAACTAAATCCCTATGGCTAATGCTGCAGTCCCCGGCAACAGCGCCAAAAACTTGATGCAAGGATTTTCTTTGGATTATCCCATTCTCATGTTTCACCCAAGTCTACCCAGAGGATATTCTCGAGAGTTTCACCCCTAAGACCGCAAATGCACAGTCATGCAGTTGTAGTAATTATGGGATCGATCCAGAGGGACTGAAAACCACACACAGAGAGTACAAGTCTATATCTAATGTAAGCATAATAGAGATATGGGGGTTTTCTAATCTACTAAGCATGAAATTAAATGAAACAATAAATAAGAAACATTAAATCTAAATTTAAACTAATATTTACAGAAAATGGGTGATAGTCATAATTCAGAAAATCTAGATCTAAGGTTCATGTTCTATCTAGCAAGTTTATGTTTGTCATTCTAGGGTTTTTTCATGTCTTGCTAGTCCACTCTCGTGGTATGCTAGTCTCTACATCCAAACCCACTCTCGTGGTGAATGAACATGCATTTCATACAATCCCATCATAAAATACTAAGTATTCCTAGACTTTTGGAAAAGACACACAAAGTGAATGATAGATTTTTTCCAGAATACAGCCCACTCTCGTGGTGAAGCATCCCTAAGATCTTAATCTAACTTGATCAGGGCTAGATCAATATTTACTCTATCAAACAACAAACTCAACACTGGCTATGACTCTATTGTATGCAGATCTGAAGGTTTAACCCACTCTCGTGGCATCAAACACTTCTAAACATACAACCACACCTACTAGATTCAGTTGTACTCTTAAGTATCTCCCATGAGAGAATACTCAGCATTAAAGTGCATATTATAGTAGCTAGATCGATTAAGAACAAACAAACATATAATAAACCCTAAAAATAGATCCCATCATCGACCACCACCCTAGTGGTCTAAAAGATCTACTCTAAAAGCAAAAGAAAAATAAATAAAAAGAAGAACTCTTTATTATATATGAAAGGGGGCTAGATCTAGGCGATGTCACCATTCTTCCTGTAGGCTTCAGTAAGCTCAAAAAACATCTCTACTACCCATATTTAGCTCCAAGTACCTAAAAACATATAACCACATGCAAAAACACTAATTATACACTAAATGTTAGTTATAAAAGCTAAAACTAACTTATTCTAATGCATAAAAACATGTAAAATATGATGCTATTAGTAGCTTCCAACACCCGGTTCACTTCCTTAATACTTATATCCTTTCCGTTTCTTCTCCTTAGGACAAGTTTCCATGAGACGCGAATATTAAAAGTGGTAGCTTCGAACACCCGATTCACTTCCTTAATACCTATATCCTTTTCTCTAATTATTAAAGGAAAGGAAGAGGGGAATTGCACTTACTTAGATGTGTCTTGCAGTGTCTCATAGACATATCACATCCAATGTATCTCAAGCCCCAAATCGAGAAAATTGAAGTTCATTAAGGTGAGAAGTCAACTCCGAATCGTCTAAGTCTCCGGAAGAATGATCCTTTTGGGGTTCATTGATCCACTCATGGATTTTCCAAATTTCCTAGTAAAGGTCACACACTATTCAACAAAGCATCCAAACATAAACACAAATAATGTTCGGGATTGGTTCTTACTATGGCCGTTCGTCGAAGGATCTGTTGTCTTGTGTGTGAGCGGAGTGGTTCGGACAAGAGGTGGTGGTGTAGTCGCTCCCCAGCAGGAATGTCTTCATTTACCCATGTGTTAGTACCAGAATTTCTCCTTCCTGGACAGCATCGTGGAGTGTTACCGATTGGCGTTGCACTGTAGAACATATCTCTATCTATGTAAGTGAAAGAAACTCTTTGATTAGGCCAGTCGATAACTGCTCCAACTGTTGCAAGGAAAGGTCCACCGAAGATGATGAGGTTGTCGTCATCTGCCTTCATATCGATCACATGGAAATCTGTCCTAACAACTTGTCTCTCTCCAACGATATCACGCTCACGCTAGCACCATAATCACACAAAGCATCATCATAATCACGACCAAGGATTGAACAAGGTACCTTAAAGAGACCGGGGCTACTTCTTTTGAGAACTTTTCAGTCGGGCCCTTGGATCTCTAGGTAAAGCTCTTTGAACTCCTTAATGGTCTCCCTTGATTCGCTAAAGTAAAGATCAAGGTTGTGCTCGAAGAGGGCTTATTCGAACATCACATCCCTTGGAAGCGTTTCGACAAGACGATAGAATCGAACAAGGTTTTCTCCGCTTATTTTATGGAAGAACCATTCTATGTCTCTAAAATCAGTTGGTGGTAGGGGACGATTGGTATCAATGCTCCTTGGGAGTCGAGCCTTTCTGAACAAATTTTCCACATTATAGATCTTCTCACCCGCATTTAAGCATTCTTGCAAGGGGTACCTTTTCCACGCATCTTTGAAAGAAGTTGTTTACGGGATACTCTTGACTAACATCTCGAACCTTCTCTTGTTGAATGTATCGCCGAGCCATGGCCTCTGTTGGCTTGTCACAACGTTACAGCTCTGTTTCATCAGGTAACCAGGTCGTCTTGTTGTTGAGGAGGAAGCATCGTCGATTTCAGGGAGGGAGTCGACGGTGCCCGATCGATGCTGCTGTCTGATGGTACGAACGTCAACCATGGCTCGTCGATGCTGGTTTTTGGCTGTTGGACCATCGACCCTGGCCGGTCGATGGTGTGGTCGGTGAGAGCGTAGGATAGTACCAGCAACGACTGTGGGTAGTCCACGCAGGGGTGCGTAGCTTTGGATAGGGCGAGCGCCGATCGTGTCTGCTCGATGCTGGCGCCCGATGTCCAATGCATCGAACCATTTTGGTCAACGCACAGGTCTGATGCGACTCTCATCAAAGCTTGTCGATATGTTGTCCCTTATTCTTTTGTCATTTCTCATACTGATAACCTTGACTATCTCTTTAGTGTTCATCTGTGGTTCCATTCCTTCGAGTTTATTCACCTGAAATTTGAAAAACAAAATTAGCAAGTTAGTAAAAACGTAAACGCCTAGTCTCAGATTCACATCAAAACTCTATGGCTATAGCATATTCTCCCCGGCAACGGCACCAAAAACTTGATGGAGATGGTTTTTCTATCTCTCACCAGGTTTCACCCGAGCGCTACTACAGAGTAGTCTCGAGAGTTTAACTCATAGAACCGCAAGTGCACAGTCATGCAATTGTAGTACGTACGGGATGGATCCACAGAGAGAATAAAATAACTACACAGAGAATGCATATGCAAATCTAATCTAGGCGGAATAATAAGATGGGGGTTCATGTCCTAAGCTATATGATGCAATAAAATAAATTACTTAAATTAAATAACATAATTTAAGTTACATAAATAAAATACTTGAAATAAATAATATAATTAAATTGCATAAAAATAAAGTACTGAAATTAAATTGCATAAAATAAATTGCATAATTTAAAGTACAGAAATTAAAGTGCGGAAAAATAAATTGCAGAAATATAAATTGCAGAAATTAAATTGCGGAAATTAAAGTGCATAAATTAAAAGTGCATAAATATAAATTACGGAAATGTAAATTGCTGAAAAGTAAATTGCATAAACTAAATGGCATAAATTAAATTGCATAAATATAAATATGCGGAATTAAATTGCATAAATATAAATAACATAAATAAATAAACATAAATAAAATACTAAACTAATTATTCACAGTTATTTGGGTGATAGTCGATTTCAGAGATTTCAGATTACATGATTCGTGTTCTACCTTTTTAGTTTATGTTGTCAATCTAGGGATATTCGAAGTATGCTAATCCACTCTCATGGTATGCTAGACACTATGTCAGATACACTCTCGTGGCGACCTTCACGCATTAAACGCATCCCATCATCGATTACTTTTATGTGTGAGAGACACATCGATTGGCATTGTCACACTACCTACCGATTAACTAAGTGTTTAGCTTGCGTTAGAAGTGTGTCTAAGACGAAGAGTTAATGACAGATCTATTTCTAGAATACAATCTCACTCTCGTGATGATGTATTCCTAAGATCATTACCAAACTTTGGCCACAATTAGACAAGCATTAAGATATTCCATCAAACAACAAACTAAACCATAGCTAATACTCTCTAATATGCAAGTCTGAAGTTTTAACTCACTCTTGTGGTGCTAAGGGCTTCTATTCGTATAACCACATCTACTGATTTGGTTATAACCTTAAGCACATCCCATAGGACATGACTTAGCATTAAGAGTGCATATTAGAGTAGCTTGATCGATTAAGAACAATCAGACATATTGAATCTTAAATCTTCAATCCCATCATCGAGGGTGACGGCAAAGACAAGGATTAGGTTCATAAAACAGTAAATAAGAAACTAAAGAACAAGGGCAGAAATATAAATCAAAGCATAAACAAAAGCATAAGAAAGAAATAGACCTAAAGGAAGAACTCTTTATTGAAAGTGAGACAAAAAGTGGCTAGAGAGTCTAAGCTTGTTTCTAGTGAGAATACATGAGTTTATATAGAGTTTAGGTGGCTTGGAGGAGTCTAGGGAGTCCTTAGAAGTCTATGGAAGGTCATAACTCGAGATCCTAAGCTTCCATAACTTGCAAGTTCATATTAACCGAAGTTTCCTTTTCTGCACAGTGACTCAGCATCGACGGCCCAGGGTCGATGCTTGTGGTCGATGGGCTTCTCCAGGATAAGCATCGACCAGGAGTGGTCGATGCTTGCGTCAATTGTCTTTGTCTTTGGCTTCAAGTTCGGGTTCGTGGCTGGGCGTCGACCCCTTTTGGTCGATGGTTTCTGTCGATGGTCTGCTCGGGCCGCGTGTCGACCCCTCCTGGTCGATGCTTTCTTCGGGAAGCTCTCGAGATAGTTCTTCATGATGTCTTGGCCCCAACAAGTAGCTCCAAGGTCCCTATAGCTTCTAAAAGGTCCCAAAATGCTCTGAAAGTGTATGATTTCCTCCAAGTACCTATAAACACATAAACAAATGAAAATACCCTAAAATTATCCTAAATGCAAGTTAGAAACATATAAAACAATGTTAAATGTATGCAAGAAAGCATGTAAAATACAATGCTATCACCCATGAAACTTATAAACATCACAAAAGAATAAGATCGCAAATTGAACAACATCTGTTTGTCTTCTTACAAACGATAAAATAAACCATTTTAGAGAATCGATCAACAACGTCAAAGATGGAATCACGACCTCGTTGTGTTCGAGGAAGGCCAAGGAAAAAATCCATACTAATGTGAGTGCACGGCTGAGTCGGAATAGGCAATGGCAAGTATAACCCCACATTAGGTGCCTTGCCTTTAGCCGCTTGACAAATACCACAGTGTGCGACATACCGCTCCACATCACGACGCATTGTGGACCAAAAATATGAAGAGCTGACCAAATGTAGCATTCTGTCTCGCCCCACATGACCCTCCCCATGAAGTTATTTTATCAGCTCAAGAGGCAAGCTCCCCTCGGGGATGCATAACTTGATTCCACGAAAAAAATCCATCGAGGAGAAAATACTCAGAACATTGATCGGCACTTGCTGCTTCCCAAATCTTATCAAAAAAACTATCGGATTTATAAGTTTTGTGAGCGATTTAAAACCAGGGACAGTGTAACACCCCGACCGCCACCGTCCATTGGCCAGCCCGTGGGCCCCACCCTCGGCTGACGGTCAGTGCATTATTTCTGTAGGTTTTAAAGACTTGTTTACCGACCCTACAAATCACCACGGGATCTTTCTCCGTGTTTTGTCCTCACTCACACGATACTAGAAATCACTTCCCGGTAGGTCACCCATCCTGAAATTGCTCAAGATCAAACACGCTTAACTCTCCTAACGGTGTGAGACCACCTACTTGTCTCCACACTCGTCTGGGTTCGGCTCTGATACCAACTATAACGCCCCGACCGCCATCGTCCATGGTCCCAGCCCGTGGTCCGCACCCTCAACCGACAGTCAGTGCATTATTTCTGGAGGTTTTAAAGACTTGTTTACCGACCCAACAAATCACCACGTGATCTTTCCCCGTGTTTTGTCCTCAATCACACGGTACCGAAAATCACTTCCCGGTAGATCACCCATCCTAAAATTGCTCCAGCTCAAGCACGCTTAACTCTAGAGTTCTCTCATGATGTTTGACCGAGAAGATAAGTGCACTTTGGTGACATAGGTGGCCAAATCAATTATTTTAAGCTCTCTTCATGCACCACCATATTTCCAACCTGGGGTGTTATAGACAGAGACGTGTAGCATTGATAAAAGTGAATGTCGACGACTTAACACATCTGCGACTCTGTTTACGGAACCCGATGTGTGCTTGATCGGGAAAGTGGACTGCTGCAAGTAAGCGAACCAATTAGCGTGTCTCGACAATACTTTATCATGTGAGCCCAAATGCTTAAATGCGACATGGTCGGTGTAAAGGATTAACTCTCGATGAAACAAGTAATGACTACAATGTTTGATTGACTCAATTAAGGCATACAATTCAACGTCGTAAGTGTTATACCGACCACGTGACTCTGCTATCTTTTCATTATATAAAGCAATAGGGCGTCCTTGTTGACTAAGAACAACGCCAATTCCTGTTTTTGACGCATCACTATGAAGCTCAAATGGGATATCGAAAATTTGGTAACACAAGCACATGTGCTGTTGTAAGTTTTTGTTGATCGTTTGGAATGCTTATTCAACGTCGCTTGTCCACTGGAAGACTGATACCTTGAGACAATTAGTTATAGGCGACATAATTGAGCTGAAATGAGGAACAAACCGCCGATAAAAGGAAGCGAGACCATCGAAACTACTTACGTCTGAGATAGAATAAGGGGTTGGCCAGTTCTTAATTGCCTCCACTTTTGAAGGATCCACCATTAATCCTTAGTTCGATATGATATAACCCAAATACAAAACTTGGGAAACGCCAAAGGAGCATTTGGAGAGAGCCCCAAAGAGCTTACCACGTCGCAGAACAGTAAGGACCATAATTGCAGCAACAATAATACAGTCTAAGAAAACTTGATGATCATCTCACGAAGTGATCTTAGAACGAATTCTCGTGTCTTGACAACAAGAGGACTCGATTTTGAGAAGAAGAGAGAACTCTTTCTTTATTAAAAATGAAAATCTGCCTTCAAATAAATTCCCTACACCTCTTTAAATAGGGTTCAGAAAAGATAACACCAAATCAAGTAAAAAGAAAACTTATCTAAAAGAATATGTAAATCTAACACAATATCTTAACACGCAAGCAAAATATAGAAAAATATATAATGACGTGGCATCAGCCACCAACGTTTTAGAGATGGACTTCAAGTATGGTTCTCTACACGATAGACTTCACTCCATGGACGAGACCTACCTCATTTGGGCTTCAAATTTCTTTCGGCTTTTTCATAGTATTTCTTTCTATAATAACTCAATATGAATAGTTTGTACTCTTTTTTCCACCGACGGTTTTGTCCTAATTGGATTTTCCGTCTTTGCGTTTTATCGAGGCAACTGTTCATTGACACAAAAGAGTTGGATTTTGATTTTTATTTTAATTTTATTTAGATTAAAATTGTATTCTATGTACCAACATTTTTTTTTTGAATATAATTTAACATTGATAAAAAAAAAATGTTGATAGAACATGTGTCGGTAATTAACGAAGAAAGAAGCATCAGGATATTAGTATTACCAATGAAATGATTATCCACGTAATACTGATGCCATCGATAAAGTGGTAAAATTTTAAAATAACTTCTATTATTTATAATATTTGTTAAAATAATTAATTTTTCTAAAATATAATTTAAATTTGTAAAAAAAAAATTATTTAAATGTGCTACTAATTTCTAAAAAAAAATATCAGAAAAAAGAAAACAAAATTTTTAAAACATTTCTACGACAATTTTATCTAGTCAACGATTTAGGCGAAAGAAGAACCACTTTCGAGATGGTTCTTTTGAGCGAAAGAAGAACCACTTTCGAAAAGTTAGATTGTATCATCTGAAGCTAGAAATTTTAGTCTTACAGCTTCGTTGTTTGCACGTTATTTAGGGTCTAGATCTTCGCCTTCCTAGCCTTCTCATTTGTTTGTTTCAACTCATTCTAGATCCCCATATAAACTTGTGGACGCATGTATGATTAACCCATGACGACTTCACCAATGGTTTCAAAGCCGTAATTGTCCTTACTTCATATCGACTTTTTGAAATAAAAAAGAGATATTTAGTCAAATAGTATAATGTTTTCAATAAATATAAAATTTACAATTTTAAAATTTTTTTAAAGAAACCTCCATATAGATGGACCTCGTGAGGCTGGACCGAACTCTCGATCTCGCCTTTGTTCAGGGATAGTTAATTGGACAAATATGGCAGTCTTTGTTTGTTTATTGGAAGGGATGTTTGTGTTCACCCTTTTTCTTCTTTTTTGTTTTCTATCAACAGGTTATTAATAAAATTAAAACGGTTTGAAAATCCAAATCGGAGGAACTAAGTTTACATAATATTCAAAATGTGAGAGAGATTTTGCACTTCGAGCTATATTTAATATTAGCCCTCTTACTTGAGCTTGAGCTTTTATCTCATTAGCCCTCCTTAACCTTCTTTACTCCTTTAATCATTACTAAATCCTTCTTACTTAATATTTAATTTAATATTGTATTCAATTACAAATATGTACATGAGCTGTATCGATACTATAAAGTCTATAACGTTATCAAAGATTTGATGGAGGGCTGACCAAATGTGTCTTTCTTATTTGTTTATTTTTTGAAACAAACAAAGCTTTATATTAATCTCTTACTAGGAGAAATTGTTCCAAACAAAATACAACAACGCCAAACCGGCTAGAAAAGGATCAAATGCTTCAATAACTTTAAAATGTTGAAAAAAGTTTCAAATAACTTTATAAAAATTAATTTTTAAGAAATAAAAATGACAAAATTACTATTTTACTCTTAATGAGGTTTGAATTCCGACCAAATGGAGTTATATAGTTTTATCTGATAGTGATACCAACAAAACACAGTAACTCAGATGGTTCAGAACCGGTATTATTGTGGCGCGCGTCCAGTGTTCGAATCTGATATTCGTGGTACAACTGGGATAACTAGTATTAAAACTGATGTTACTAGGTACAACTAGTACAACTGGTACGTATAATTAGTATCGTAGTTATACTACCTGTACTAAAATGGGGATAAATTTTAATTAATTTAAATTATAAGTGAGGGGTATTTTTGGGTTTTCACAAATATTGTAA
Organism: Boechera stricta; assembly: GCA_018361395.1. Lineage (NCBI taxonomy): Eukaryota > Viridiplantae > Streptophyta > Magnoliopsida > Brassicales > Brassicaceae > Boechera > Boechera stricta. The sequence goes on from CM031542.1 coordinate 5,496,166, forward strand.
AGGTGAAGATTATGTAGAATTTTGAAGGTTACCTAAAAATTATAAATGACCATTAAAGTCATTCGAGAATTTGGTCCGCTAAAAAGACCGCTGCTACCAGAGCTAGACAGAAAACATACATAATAACAAAGATAGGAGCAACCAAAACACTTATAGTGAAAAGAAGCCTTGGGAATTATAGAACACAATTAGTGATCCAATATTCGGGATTGAAACAACAACTAGGGTAGATTTAACAATCGGAAATTCGGCTATAGACGCAAAGGTGACAAAGCACCGGATAGCTTAACCTTTAGATAGAACAAAGCATCGGTGGGGAAACACCATTCTGAAATTTTCAAGCGACAATTGATACCGCGGTTGATAATAGGCTACGAGGTTGTTTCGTCACATGGCTGGCGTTACGAGGCTCTCTCTGATCTGTTCCATTAATCTCTTTGGATGAAGATCAAATGTTTTCCAATTTTATTCTGCTATTTTCTACTCCTTCCCAACATGAATAGATATTACTCTTTTTCCAATGTATGGTTTTGTCCCAATCGGATTTTTCATCATTGGATTTTAATGAGGCTACTATTCATTTACAAAAAAATGTTGGATTCTATTTTTTCAAATTAATGTTGCATTCATTTGTAAAAACGATATTTTTTTAGTTTGAATATAATTTAATATTCATGCAAAACTTCAAGCGACGGCTAGCCGTGCCGGGGAGAAAACTAGGGCGAACTCAAATGTAGGAACGACTTTGGATGTTTGTTAATGTGTCATTCTTCTTTCTTCGCTGTTTTTACTTGTTTTAGCGTTTACGGCTGACCAAATATTTGCTTGTGCTCTGCGCTTTGCGTCTCCATCCTGGTAAATTCTTATTATATTGCAATATATATATGTACTTATATCAGAAAGTCTAGCTGGTTGGTTTGGAACTAGTTAGACATTGGATACCAATTCCTTAAATTGACATAGTATCCTTTTTTTTCTATTCCAGAAATTGCATAGGTTAAAACCTAGGTTGTTTTACAATTTTATAATAATAGATGTGAAACTGATATTTAAGAAATCTTGTTTAACCATTTTTATACAATAAAGTAATCTTTATGTAAATTGGTATTGAAGATTCTTCAAACTAAATAATAATATATAAGCTTCTTTGCAAGAAAGTAATAGTCAAAAACTAATTTTCACTTGTTGAAGTCTATATATATCATCAACCTTTTGAAATAGATCTTTGTTTTTTATGAACTTAGCTTTATTTTAATCAATATATAAGTAAACATAATAGATCGGTACATAAATCTAAATTTTTCGTTGACCCCAAAAAAAAAAAAAATTTCTAAAATTTTCAAGTTATAATAGATACAAATCTAACAAAAGTTTCCTATATATTTTATATATGTCTTGTTTCTTCTATGATTGGATCTTCATGATCTTGGATGCTCATTTCTAAATCTAGGTAAGTCAATATGTGATATAACATGGATGAGATTAAACTTGTATTCAAAATGTCGGTTTTATACCAGCCTTGGGATCATTATCGTGGTGTTTATATGACAATGAATCATTACAACGTTAATAACTATTCGTTGGATTATCATCGCGACTTTTATATGCGGTTATAGGGTCATTATGGTGACTATTCATGTAAATTTATTTTTATATTACTACCATAATAAATTGATGAAAATAAAAACAAAATATCATTGTGAAGGTTTATATACGTAGTAGATTTTATGTATTAGATGAGAGTGTAGAACAATTATATGAGACTAATAATAATCAAGTTACAAATATAGAGAAATAAATAAATATAAGTTTTCAAAACTGGTGATATAGCATGGTTGACCTTCAACACGGCGGTTGATCTCTCAACAAAGTTAAACAAAACCAAAATCGTTATTTAGTAATTAAATTTTACGAGTTTTGTCTTCATCCTGAGTTCTATCTCAAATGAATCAATCTTGCAAAACGAGGAGAGAGACGTTAGTGTTATTTTCTTAAATCAATAAAATAAAATGTTCATTGTATCCCCACCCATTTTTCCCGGAAAATTATATCTATAAATCGGAGTCAATACGATAATTATATAAGGTTGACCAATTTGATGCCGCACATGTCAATCTTTTTACAAAGTACAAACGCTAGTCGTCGAAAGAGTAAGTGGATATTTGAAAGAAACTAAATGAAACAGCATCAAACATCTCAAGTATGATATGAAGATATTTCGTAATTATCTTCTTGTTATTTCATGGATTCAACATTTCCATAATTAAGAAACTAAAGTTTGTAAATAAGAAAATCAATAATATAATAAATAGTCGAACGGTTATACACCCACATGACAAAACGAAATCCTTTCTCTTTTACTTCATCTCCTTGTCAACATTTCATATTTAACTTCCTTCTTCAATGATTTGTTATAGTTGAAATTCAAATTATTGAATCCATTTTATACGTATAATGCACATTGTAACATATGTGGAGGCTAAGGACAGCATAAGTTTTTAGAACGAATTTTGGATTTGCTATTTTTGGCGAAATTCCAACACCAAAAAAGACAGCTAAATAGTTGCTTAATGACTATATGTTTGATAGATGCTCAATGTTGTTGTTTTTTTTGCTTTTCAATTAATATTTTTTTTTTCTTTCATTTTTTTCATTTAATTCTAGTTTTTTTTTTTTAATTTTAAATGACAGTCTTTCTTTTGTCTCTTTATTTGGATGGTAGTCTACGGCTGTTGTTCGCTGAAAATGATACAAACTTATGCTTTTTTATTTTCGTGTATATATTTATTTTTTTTGAGATAAATCATAAGGAAAATTATAATAATAACGATTTTGAACATAAAGAGTATGGAGTATAAAATGTTACATACTTGATTACCATTCATAAATATCATAATGACAATCATCGTATATATAACATTTTGAGTGATATAGTAGAGTTTTGTTTCCGGAAATAAAAAAATTACTGATCTTGAAAGCTAATTCATATAATTTAAAAATTAAATAAAAATTTAAAAGTAAAAGACATGAATATGGTCAACCGCACCTTTACAGTGACAACATTACCAAAACAAAAATGTTTAAATGAAAATTGTGGTTATACTAGAGCAAAATAGAAAATATTTGAATGGTGATCAAGTGTGTGAAATAACTTTGTTGTTGCAATTGCATTTTAAGATGATTATCATTTATATCCTTAAATTTTGGTTAATTATTTTACATATTGGTTTGGTTACAATCTTCACACATTTAGTGGAAATATTAAAGAATATTTTTTTTTTGAAAAAAAAAAGTTTTACATAATTTTTATCCCTTCTCTTACTCTTTTTTTTTTTTTTAATATTTCATATGTTCTGGTGTTAAACAATATTTGTGCAAGATTTTCAAAACCATCATCGTGCGGTTGCTTCTTACGATTGGTCGAAATCTTCCGATGAATAATAGAAACATGCGTCACGAAAAAAAGTCTTGTTACACCTAGTCCGACTATATATAAAGTCTTCTTTTTTTTATGAAGTATATAAAGTCTTGTTACGTCATGCAATCTATGTATTGGTTTTTACTTTTATATCTACGTGGACATATACAAGCATGAATACACCCTATAGATAATTGCACAACGGCCCTGAAACAAGAAAGACTGAGAATGTGAAGAAGACATATGGAAAAACTCAAAAAAAAAAAGGTAAATACAAAAAACAACAAGAAGAACGAACAACAATGTCTCTTTTACCTCGAGAAGATAAACTGTAATAACTATATACACCAAGACACGCATATGTATATACATATTTATAATGTAATGTATATCAGTACAAGTGTAACTTTTTTCAAATGCTTTGAATCCTAAAACAAATTTTTTTATCATTACAAAGAAAAAGAGGGGAAAAAGGGACAAGAACTTGACAAATTGTAGTGTCTTGTTTTTTTTTTGTATTCTTTTTGGTTTTATTTTGTTTTTTAAGTGTCTTGGTTTATATACATAATTTTTAGATATATAGTTATAAAAAAGGAGAGAGGCAAAAAAATGAAAAAAATAAAAACGAAATTGGAAGAGCATCGGATTTGCAGTTCTCTCTCGTGGATTCTTTCCCTTGGACCGTTCCTCACTTCACCTCGATTCCCATTCACAAGTCACAACTTTTCTCTCTGCCTATAGATATAGATGTTCACATGCATATTTTATATTATTTATCTACAAATATATCCGTTAGTTATATTCCCAATAAATTTACAAAATTTGATTTCCTTAAATCTAATTAAATATCAATGTATATATTGATGTTAGAAGCTAGTGTAAATGGTGTGAAGGCTTTGTTAGCGTACACTAACATATAAGATCTAGATGAAAACCCTTAAACAAAAAAAAAACTATGATGTAAAAATAGACTAAAACCATGTTTTCCTATGTTGTTAGACATTATTGTTGTACGTGTAAAAATGTTTAATTGAAAAGAAAAAAAATTAATTGAGAGTGATTACGTAGTTGAATGCTTTTTATTATGATTTTTTAATTTTTGGGTTTTAGTTTTTAATTGTTTGATTTTTCTGTAGATTTTAATTTATTTTTAATCATTATTTAATTTTAATGAATGGTAATTTTTGGAAAAAATCCATATTAAATGCCCAACTTTTTCATTTAGGTGATTGTAGTATTTCCAATTTAGTCTGCAATAATATATAGTGTATTTTTGTTGACTTTCGGATTTAATGCCCAATTTTTATTGACTTCGCCATTTTGGTCACATCGTTAAGTCAGAAACAGAATATTTAACCGGATTCAGATTCCATTAACAGATTCTGTTAAATGGAAACGACGTCGTATCCATTACCCACATAATCCCCAAATCGAAAACAAATTCTTAACCCTATAAATCAATTTTCTCTCATTCTCTTCTTCGAAATTCTTTGGATTCGTTGAACTGTCACGACAAAATTCCGTACTGAAAACCCGAACGAAAGAAATCAAGGCTTCTACCGAAGACAAAGAAGACAGAGGTATTGAACAAGAATGTGAGGCTTTGAGTGGAGATGATAGTGAGGTTGTTGGCGATGAAGATTGTGATGAGATTGGGTATGAAGTTATTAAGAAAGACGAGAACCTTGAAGAAGTTCATGAAGAGTAACAACATAACCGTTTAGGTGTCGGCGAAGAAGTTTACGAAGAAATTGAAGCACATGAGAGGCTGCGAGAGATGTGAGTGATTCATACAATCGATTTCGATTTCTAGGGTTAGAGATTGTGTTTTTGATTTAAGATTTTTGATTTGGAGATTATGAGATCGATTTGGGGGTTTTGTGGTGTGTTGAAGACGATTTTGTTTAGGTGTAATAGAAACGAGGTCGTTTTGATTTAACATAAGCTATTAACGGAATATGATTCCTGTTAAAGTGATCTGTTTCACGATTTAATGACGTGACCAAAATAAAAAAATCAGCGAAAATTGGGTATTAAATCTGAAAGTCAAACAAAAGTACACTATATATATAATTGCAGAATAAATTAGAGATTTAAATCACTCAAACAAAAAAGTTGGGCATTTGATAATTTTCGGATAATTTTTTAGTGTTGGTTTTTATTTTTTAGCTATACTTTTTATTGAAAAAAAAAACTTAATTCATTATGTTTAGATATTAAAAATCAATCAATCACAGCGCGACACATGGAAGTTGAACAAGGGTAAAAGCTCCCATAAGAGAGCAGTAGTTATCAAAAGTCTAAAAATTACCCGCAAACCAGAATTATAGGAGTTAACCGGACGGAATTAAAAACGAGATATTGTTATCATCACAAGCATTATGTGCTCTAATACGAAATATATGAGCTTAACCTTTTGTCAAATCCAATCTACACGCACACCTCTATAACAAGTCGTGGACTCCCCTAGAGTGGTTGATGGGTCAAATAATCTAATTCTACCGACCAAGATTTACCATGATGAGATCTAGTCTAGGATCCGATGAATTGGTATCTAAACCTACGAGGTATCACATTGTAGATAATTTTATGAGTTTACTATGAAAATGTTTGAACTCAAAACGAATAGACTTTAGATTTACGAAAAATATTTTTCTCGAATGTATGAAGCGTTTGCCAATGAACTGTCTCTATTCATCATGTAACGAGAAAATGTCCACATTAATTTTTTTTTGTTCATCATTTTGTTGTGCTTGTTTTCAGGGATTTTTCTTTTACTTTTGATATAATTATCTCGTAATGTTCTTGTAAACTAGTTATAAATCAGGATAGTGTTAGAGTTTGTTGTAATTTAGGTTTTGATACAATTTCCGTAAATTTTAGAATTATATCTCAAAGTTGAGATTATCACGATCTCATACTGTCTACATGCGGACTATTCGTTAATAGTTTTACATGAAATCACATCACATCTTCCAAATTTGAAATATCTTTTTACCCTAAAATGGTCTAGTTTCAAGGGTGTATGAATATCCGATTGGATTGTATTTACCTTGTATAGGTTAAGTCCTTTGTACAGACTGTTAAGTTATATATGAATATGGGATTTTGAGAAAAAGAAAAAAAAACAACAACAAAGTCAACGAGAGAGACTTGACTCACACTACCGTTCAGAAAGCAAAGCGTGGAGGAAACAAAGAACAATAGTAGTCGTTCCAAATCCCTTAACTTTTTACGTTACCCAATAATACCCACCAGTATCTATAAAATGACAAGTAGGTTTTATTTACACACGTAGTCACATTTAGTAATATGATATTCATATTACTATAGTAAAGTTTACATAGTATGCCAAAAAGATCAATTACCTATTCATCTTGATTAGGTTTGACGTTTTAGGTATCCCTCTTGCTCACTTTCAAAAAAAAAAAAAAAAATGATCACTAATGTATTATTCAATTTTATATTAGAGTTGCCATTTAAATAAAATAAAAACTTCTTTTTTTTTCCAAAATAGTTCGCATTAGCTGGTTTAAAGATCTATCAATATCGTGCACTAGTTGGATCTAAACATTCTTTTCTCCCCATAAAAAAAAAAAACTTTCAAAATAGATAATAGCATAAAATGATCAAAATAGCATGTTCAATTAAACTATTTATTCTAGTTATCAATCCGATTTATAAACTTAATTCGATTGACTCTAACCATATATGTGAATTACTATAACTATTTATTTCCTTTCTAGCAATAATTGGATATAATAATTTTATACCCGTATTAAGTAATCCCATTCGTCATACTAGTATTAAAAAGACATGTAAAGATTAGTAAAGCAAAACAAAACAAATAGTTATATGTTCTACCAATAGCTTTTAAAATAAAAGGAAAACAACAAGCAATGATATAGACTAAGGTTTATAAAAGGAACAATAACCACCCAACCAACATTAAATTTTTATTCTTTATCAGATTGAATATAAACATCACTCCTCTCTCTGCTTCTCACTTACACTCAATATATACACATATAAATATATTTATATGTGCCCGTGTGATATCAACAGCTGTATCAATCTTCTCTCTTTGAAAACACACAAATCTCTCTCTATCTCTTTTTCTAGTTTAATCATGTCGGAGAAACGTATAGGCATGGTTGAGAAAAGTAACAATAAGAGACAAAGATTGACACAAGCACCCGAGTTCAGTATCAACGACCACCACGACGTTCTTGTAGAAATCCTCCGGCGACTAGACGGTCCATCTCTCTGTTCAGCCGCATGTGTGTGCCGTCTTTGGTCGGCCGTGGCTCGTAATGACTCTATATGGGAAGAGCTATGTTTCCAACAAGTGTCATCACGACCTTCTTTGTCCCTTCGCTCCGTTGTGTCGGCTCTTGGTGGCTATAGATGTCTCTACTTCCTCTGTATCCGTCCTGTCCTCGCACGACTCCCTAAGCTCCTTTGGACCAGAGACCAGCTTCAGCTCTCACTCTCTCTTTACTGTGTCCATTACTACGAGCGTCTCTACGTCGGCGCGTGGCTTGGAGACGCGCCACCTTCATCGCTCATGTTCCTTCGGAAGCCTGTTAACGTCGTCTGAACCGGAACCGGAACCAAAATCAGAACGGTCCTTTTTTATTTTTTTGTTTCTCGACGATTAATAAATTATTAGTTCCCAAGATTTGTATTCTTTTATCAAATTATTTTTTTATTCCGACTTTTACGGTTACGAAATTTCGATTTCTTCATTTTATACAAGATTTTATTCTTTTTCTCTTTCTCCCCTAGTAGATAGATACTGCGTAGCTGTTTTGTCTCATCTACTGTTTTTTTCTTTATATCTAATCCTGGCATCATTAATTTCATTGATTATGCCATATGAGTTTTTTTTTTTTTTTTGGTTTTAAGGTGAAAATATGAGTTTTTTTCATGGATTATTTACTCTCTTTTTTTTTTCTGAGAGGAGACATTTATAAAATGCAAGATAAACTTATGTTCTAAATTTTCATGAATCTTTCGATGCGATTAGTAACAATGAAAAGTGGATTTTGTGGTATGTGAGTTTTCATTAACCAAAACAAAATTTACTTAATAATTTTTTTTAGAAAACCGTAACTAGCGAATTTCACCGTGGTGATTAACCAAAAATACTAGAAATATTTTTTAGGAAAACCAGTCTAGTTGTGATGGAACCTACATAGCTTTACTGTGAGAAGACCAGAAAATCTAGTGTTGTCCTTGTTAGAGAGACTTTGTCTCGAAATGTTTCTGTATTGATTGCCAAACAGTTTAAAACAGTTTTTCTTAAAGTGTTAAGTGCAACATAAATGAAATCCAAAAATTCATTACCAATATTCAAATATGTTCAAAAGGTACTATACCATCTTATAAAACCAAAATCCGCTAAGTTCAAAAAAACTTGTACACATGATAGTTTCGTTCGCACTACACCAAACACTATACGAAAAAGTATGAATTAGGCTACATTTGGGTATTCGGTTCAGTTCTGAATAGGATATATTCGGTTCCAGGTATATCCGGGTAGAAGGATTTATGATCCATTCGGGTATTTTAGAATTTTGGTTCATATTCGGTTCGGTTTCGGATATCGAAAATATATAAAAAATAATAAAAAATGGTTAAATTTTGACAAATATAACAAAGAACTTGCGGATGTATTGGTTATTTTGAGTATTTTGGTTATTTAGGTTTTTAATTGTAATTTTGAATAACTGGGTTATATCAAGTCTAAATATAATTAATATTTTGGGTATATAATTATATTTAGGATATTCCGGATATCCATTTGGTTTTCGGTTCGGTTCATGTTAGGTTCCGGTTCTTCGAGTATAGGAGTTTAGGATCCGTTCGGGTATTTTGTCGATTCCGGATTTGGTTCGGTTCCTTTGTTTTGGATTGATTTCTGTTTGGTTATTCGGTTCCGAGTATTTTCTGAATAATGAATCAGCTCGTAAAGATGGTATTCCCACCCACATGCTAAGTCAGCAACCATCGGATCAGTCGATCAATAGAATCATATCACCTAGTCTCATGCTCCATAAATTTCATATATACTCTAGGTCAAATTTAAAATAATCTCTACAACATACACACATTCCTTAATGTGGTCAATAGTCCAAACAAGTAACAATAATTTATGTTGATCTAAGACTATCGATAGCTCGGTTCTATAATATTTTTCTAGCATGATCTTAGATACTATGAATGTATGATATGACCCTATAACAATCGTATATCATGTTCCCATATTGACACACATTTCCCTCTGTATATCCTTGATAGCCAAGTCTTGTACCAACCATTCATCTTGAGCCATTACGATTGGATAGTTCAATTCTATAACAACCGTCCATCCTAATCAGATAGATGCACTCTATTAACTATCGTCCATTCCGATCTACTATTCACATACTAATCATAAAATTAATTACTTTTCATAAGCGTCTTAAAGCAACAAGGCATAATCACCACATTTCTATACTACATTATACTAAGAAACAACCTAAACCAATCACATCAACCTTTGAACAAAGCAAACGCACCTTTCTTTATCCAAAACTTACAAGAAATTCTATCATGCAATACTCATTACAGACTAAACCAAATTCTACCAATAAACGCCTAGTTAAGATTGCCACGTTCTTCATAGATCAAATAGTGTTCACAGCTACGAACACCAAAGACATTCTTCAAATAACCCAAAGAACATTCATCCAAAAACATGAATAAAAATCAACTGGTGATTAGAAGTAATATTAAAAATATATATATAGTGAGATCGTGTAGTCACAAATCCCAACATTCCAAAACCTCATTCATTTCATAACCTCATTCATTTCATAACGTATAACAAGAGAAGGAAAGTCTGATAATGCCCAAATCGCTCTTGCTGCATTACAAGAAAACATAGCGTGATTAATAGTCTCACTAGCATATCCGCATCTTTGACACCTCTTATCCACACTCAAACCCCTTTTAGACAAGCAATCACCCACAACTAATGATCCAGTCAACATCTTCCATATGAAAGTCTTTATTTTTGTTCTGTTTGCAGTTTCCAAACTTCCGTCTTCAAACCATTCAAGGACGGGGATGCTATAGCCGTCTTCCAAACTAATGACTCCGAGGTTGAAGTAGCTAACCAGTAACCTGATTTCACCGAGTAGACTCCAGTTTTATTATGACACCATATCATAAAGTCATCTCCTCTATAAGCCGGTTTCATACTCAAAATCAACTTTTGATATTCTTTAAAGAAATGATAAGAAAGAAGATGTCTTCTCCAATCACCCGAACTATGATCAATAAGCTCACAGACTCTTAAATCAACATCAAACAAAATATTTTTCCTCAATGGAGATTTCCATTTCTTATCTTCAATCCACTTATCTATCCAAACATTGGTTGAATTTCCATTCCCTATCTTTCTTCAATAAAACTCTCCCATGAATGATACATTTCCAAGCAAAAGATGGTTTAGTTCCTATTCCTACTTCCAAGAAGTCATTCTGAGGAAAATAGCGGCTCTTAAGAAATCTTGTAAACAAAGAATTAGTTTCAGAAACTAACCTCCACGCCTGTTTTGCTAAAAGAGCCTGATTAAAAGACTCCAAGTCTTTGAATCCCATCCCCCCGTGATTTTTTGGTAAACAGAGAGTGTCCCAGCTTTTCCAATGCAATTTGTTTGAATGAGAACTTGATCCCCACCAGTAAGCATCCATTGCACTACTCAACATTTTAGAAGTAGTCTTGGGAAGTTTAAAGCAAGACATGGTAAAAACAGGCAAAGAAAGAGCCACAGATTTCAGTAGTATCTCCTTACCACCTTGAGATAAAAATCTATTTGTCCATCCATCCAATCTTCCCTGTAATTTTTCTTTCAGAAAACTCAACAATTTCACTTTAGAACCATTCATACATTCAGGCAAACCAAAATAAGAAGACGCACCACCGTCTGTAAAGATTCCCAAAGTATGTTTAATCTCCATCTTTAAATTCAGATTCACCTTAGCTCCAAAAGTGATAGACAATTTTCTCTTGTTGAGGAATTGACCTGTAGCAACCTCATATTTCTATAGGATTCTTTGAAGGATATTAACTTGATCAGAGTTAGCTTTACACATAAACAAGCTATCATCAGCAAACAGTAAGTGATTTATTATCGGACCATTGTCATTGAAGCTTCTACCATCAATCACATTCTCAGTCTGAGCTTTATTAAGAAGATGAGTCAATCCTTCTGAGCATAATATGAATAAAAAAGGAGATAAGGGATCTCCCTGTCTCAAACCTCTTTGCGGAGTAATCAAACCATAGGCTTGGTCATTGATTAAAACTGAGTAAGTTACTGTAGATATGCAAGCCATTATCCAACCTATCACCATCTGATTAAAACCCAAAGCCTGTAGAAGAGCTCTAATATAACTCCATTCAACTCTATCATATGCTTTAGACATATCACCCTTAACAGCCATGAAGTTCTGTGAGACTGATTTGTGAACTTTGAGACTATGCACAATCTCATGAGCAATTATAATATTATCAGTAATCAATCTGTCTTCAACAAATGCTGATTGATTCTCAGACACCAAAGTTGGTAGTAATGGCTGCAAACGCCTGACCAAAATCTTAGAAACTGTTTTATAAAGCACAGAACAGAGACTAATATGTCTAAGATCAACCATTTCCATTGGATTTATTGATTTAGGAATAAGACAAATATGAGTGTAGTTCCACTCAATACAAAGAAACTGACGATTTGCGATGGCAATTTGCGATGGCAACAAGCTGTCGCAAAAGTGCGACGACATAGCGATGAACTAGCAATGACATTGCGACGGAACAAAAACCATCGCAAATTTGCGAGGAAAAATAGTCGTCGCAAATTTGCGAGGGATCTGCGAGGGAATTTGCGATGAATCTGCGATGATGACAACTTACGTCGCAAAATTGCGATGTTGTTGCGACTCCCAGAAAACATCGCAAATTTGCAAGGAATGAGCGATGACACTACATTCCCTCGCAAATCCATAGCAAATTTGCGATGATTTTAATCCGCCGCAAAATTTTTCAAATCTCTATAAATAGGCAAACGGTTTTTGAGAGTTTCACAACAATTCAAACACATATTCTATAATCGAGAGAGAAAAAAAAAAAATTTGAGTGTGTGATTAACAATATGTCGTCGCAGCACGAAGTTTATGAATTACGAAAGTGGATGTATAATAGAAAAGACCCGGAGACGAGGGAAGTGAYGAAGGAGTATCGTGTCGGGTTGCGAGCATTCATCCAGCAGGCCACTAATAACCCCTATGCGAAGCGTGACGGTAACATATTCTGTCCTTGCAGAACGTGCAAGAACAATCAATATTTAGAAATTGATATTGTGAAGACGCATCTGTATAATAGAGGATTTATGCCGAACTATTATGTCTGGTTTTCACATGGCGAGGGTTTTAGTCTTGGGGCAGGAAGTAGTAGTACGGGTGATGGTGTTGATCAACCAGGTTATACTGCTAATTATAACTACGGCCAAAACATGTTTCAAAATTATGAAGAGTCTCATCCAGAAAATAGGTATCATGATATGGTCACAGATGCATTTCATGAATCTATTCCTGCATTTGTTGATGAAAATAGGGAAGAACCTAACGTTGAAGCACAACAGTTTTATGATATGTTAGACTCTGCAAATCAACCTATCTATGAGGGATGTAGAGAGGGATTATCTAAACTGTCACTGGCATCTAGGATGATGACAATTAAAAGTGATAATTGATATAGGTCAATTTCTTACTAGACCAAGATTTCGTTGTAGTATAGTAAGGTGTCAATCCATAAGGGTGAAGATATTAACCAAAAAGGATGAGATCAAAACCATTCAAGTCAAGCCAAACAAGAGCGTATAGGGGTCTAACAACCTAGACGGAAAACAGAAATAGAAGCTAAGGCAAATCAATTTAAAAACTAACGAAGCAAACGTTGAAGCATGTATAGATGAGAAATCAATCAATGCAAGAGAAGTTCCTAAGGATGGGGTAATCGACTTAGTGTGTCCTCTTAGCCTACCTAGGTGGTCTAACAAAACTCAATCAAGCTATTCCCTAGACATCAAACATCACAACCAGTTAAGTCCACTCCCGTGATAAGTAACCTCAAGCTAGACTAGTTCCGACCCAATCCCTGGCGAAATCTACTAGGCAATAAGACCCAGTTCAATACAATAAACACCCTAGACATCTAATCCCTTAGGCTAGGAATGCAAATCTCTAACATCAATTCATTCAAGCATTTTATCAAACACCTTCTGGGTGGAAAAACACCTAAGATCTAATCTCAATTGATCAGAGAGAAATTAGCATTAAGAACACTGATTTAGAAGGGAATTAAAACAATCAACTCTTAAACCACCTAGGAGACTAAGATTCCACACCTAATCTATCCCATCCTCAAGAACTCTAATGACTACTCAGAAATCATGAAGAACATCATAATCACAAACCCAGAAATCATAGAAACTTGCATAGATAGAGAGAAGAGATAGAGATATGATAGAAATAGAAGAAATCAACTAAAATAACAAGCAGAAATCAAACTACAAAGTCTGGAAATGAAGAACAAGAAAGAACAATGAAGAACAGAAGGGAAAACGAAAATTAGGCATAAAAAAAAAACTTCTTAGTCTTAATCCCACATTAGGTATTTATACTAAGTCTTAAAAACCCTAAAACGTCATGGGCAAAATGGAAAAAAGAGTCGGTACGACCTGTGGTGAGTCGAGTGTTGTCTCAGTGAAGAGATCAAGATTGCATTTTTGTGTGCTTGAGCTCGAGCCTCCTACTCGACCCTATGGGCTCGAGCTRGGTTCAGAAACTCCAAGACTCCTCTTTTTCTTGAGCTCGATCATGGAGCTCGAGCATGGGGCTCGAGCTTGGCCAAAAACCTCCAAAATGACACCTTTTGCGTTGACTCGACCCCTTAGCTCGACCCTATAGGCTCGAGCTTGCTTCACATCATCTCCAGCCTTAGCTTCCTCGTCTTGACCTAGTAGCTCGAGTCGGATGCTAGACAGCTTAATTTGATGCTAACTTCTCCAGAATCGCTAAAAGTACCTGTAACAAGCCAAATATGCAAGAACACTCTAAGTATGCAAAACTATAAATAAATGACAAGAACAGTCAAATAACATGTCTAAATGAATGAATAATGCAAGCTAAAACCATATAAATGCACATATCAACTCCCCAAACTTAGTCTTTGCGCCCTCAGCAAACAGAAGAATAAAAATGGAGAAGAGGTTTGAAAGTGGGGGATTCAGAACCAAAACTTCATGGATATAACCGATGATCTCAATGTCCAAGTTACCAATTCTGAATGCAAAGTTTCAGAACTCTACTTAAAAACATTAGCCATACTTCACAGCACAAGTTCAATCAAATCTCAACCTAGACATGCATTCAAATCTATCATTCCCTTAACATTCATTTAAAAGTGAAACCATGAATCAAGCTATGCACATTCAATAAACTCATTTAAGGGTGGCAAGAGACAAAGATGGTCCCTTCAAGATGGTTTTTATCATTTCAGAACAAGGATCTCTCAATGAAAAGGAATGAGCTTTTAGTAGAATGCTAATGGTARRAMCMAMC